>MCFE01000183.1:0-140811 GCA_002104905.1 Basidiobolus meristosporus CBS 931.73 | reverse complement strand
CCCTAACCCTAACCCTAACCCTAACCCTAACCCTAACCCTAACCCTAACCCTAACCCTAACCCTAACCCTAACCCTAACCCTAACCCTAACCCTAACCCTAACCCTAACCTAACCCTAACCCTAACCCTAACCTACCTAACCCTAACCCTAACCCTAACCCTAACCCTAACCCTAACCCTCTACCTTAGAACCAGACTATACCTCAGACTTCACAACTGCAACAACCCACTGATTAAGGCTTGGAAGAGAACACACCACACTACACCTGGCTCCTGCTGGAGAACTATACTTGGAGATCCTGAAGTCAAGAAGTTTGCTCAATATATTCTGCAGTCAGAAAAACCCAAGCTGGCCTACCTGAAGTACTTGACAGACCTTTGGCAGCAATATCTGCAGCAGCACACACCCTTTATGATGAATATCAATCCTTATCACATTCCCCTCATTAATGTTGTTCACAAGTCATTCTTACCTCTCTTGCTACCCCCCTTCCCACTGAACAGTGTCTTGAGCACTGAAGAACTATCATCACTTCTAATTAACTTACCTACAAATTCCCCTCAGCTACACACTCTTGTGTCAAAGCTACAACAGTAGCGCTGGCTTCTTTGTTTCAACTGAAATAAAGATTTCACCTGTTGGTGACTGTCTCCCCCCCCCTAAATCTGATTCTGGTGTCTGCCTCCCTCTCACTGCCATGCAAGACTACTGCTGTTACCTCAAGAAAATGGGAATCCATTGTTTCAGCCCTGCAACAAAGCTACCTGAGCTTCCCTAACCCAAAAACAGAGAAACTCCTCCTGACAGCCATACACCACTCCAAGGCAATTCACCACACTCTGCATACTCAGCTCTGGGATTATATTATGAGTTCCTTGCCTCTGCAATCTTCCAACTCTATAACAAGAACAGTATCAAGACTCTACAGGGCAATGAGGCCCTCTTCCAGGAAGTTACCTTCAACAGAACAGCTGGCTAACATCTTCTTCTCTACAAAGCAGTACTCAACTCCTGGCTTTCATCCTGACTTCAAGACTCTGCCCATCCCACTTGCACTTGATCAAAGGAGAATCCATAATGTGCTCAAGAGGCTTCCCAACTCTACTGCTCCAGGTGTGGACACAATCTCTTATGAGCTTCTGAAGACTAGTACCAAGGCCATGTCTGCACTTCTGCTTCCACTGTTTCAGCAATGCTCAGCCCAGCTTTCTACTCCAGAGGAATGGTCCTTTGCAAATGTTCTGCCACTGTACAAGGGTAAAGGAAAGCACCTGGATCCTAGCTCCTATAGGCCAATATCTCTGCTGCCCACCTGCAGAAAGGTGTTTGAGCTTCTGCTTGCTCAGGAGCTCTACTCTGACTCCCTCAAGTTTCATCCTGCACAGTTTGGCTTTGTTCCTGGCCTCTCCTTGGAATATGCAGTCATACTTAGCCAAGATCACTCTCTCCAGTGCAAGTATCCCTCTGTTCTGTTTGATATTACTAAGGCCTTTGATTCAGTTGACAGAAATCTGCTTTGGTCCAAGTTGCAATGCTTCTCCAGTACCTCTCTCACCCTCCTTGTCAGGTCTCTGTTTCTGGATCCACAAGCAAGAATTCTGCACCCAAGTGAGCAATCAGCTGTGTTCTCAGTTCCTAATGGAGTGGTTCAAGGCTCTGTGCTTGGTCCTATACTGTTTGCCATCTTCCTGAATGATTTCCCAAGACTCTCAGCTGACTGCCTGGTTACTCTCTTTGCTGATGACATCAGAATATCCTCCTCCAATGTGCAACAAGACTCCCAGACCATCCACCAGTATCTGCAGAAGAATAATCTCCAGCTTTCCATTGCAAAGACAGTACCTTTGGGCTCTCCCATCAACTTGGAGAACTCCACTCTACCTGCTCAGGTTTCTGCTACATATCTTGGCTTTCCTTTCCTTCCTACTGGACTAGACTCTGGAGCACACCTGAAGAAGAGAATTATCCTGGCAAGACAGGCACTCCACAAGCTACTAGGCTGTTACTCCTCCTACAACTTCAGCTCCCAGCTGCCTCCTTCTACTCAAGCAGTTTGTCTTCCCTGTCCTGGAATTTGGCTTACCACTTCTCTCTCTTACTTCTAGAGACTGCACTAAGCTTGACAAGTTTGCAGTATGGTGCATTACCTCCTTGGTGCCTCATTTGCCTGAATGCCCCTACAGACATGCTATTCTTGGTGCTTTTGGGTTTATGCCCTATAAGATCAGACTTCTCTACCTTAGAACCAGATTATACCTCAGACTTCACAACTGCAACAACCCACTGATTAAGGCCTGGAAGAGAACACACCACACAACACCTGGCTCCTGCTGGAGAACTATACTTGGAGATCCTGAAGTCAGGAAGTTTGCTGAATTTATTCTGCAGTCAGAAAAACCCAAGCTGGCCTACCTGAAGTACTTGACAGACCTTTGGCAGCAATATCTGCAGCAGCACACTCCCTTTATGATGAATATCAATCCTTATCACATTCCCCTCATTAATGTTGTTCACAAGTCATTCTTACCTCTCTTGCTACCCCCCTTGCCCACTCAACAGTGTCTTGAGCACTGAAGAACTATCATCACTTCTTATTAACTTACCTACAAATTCCCCTCAGCTACACACTCTTGTATCAAAGCTACAACAGTAGCGCTGGCTTCTTTGTTTCAACTGAAATAAAGATTTCACCTGTTGGTGACTGTCTCCCCCCTAATGCCAGTGATCGCCAGAATTCTCAGTTCCCAGTCTACTGCCATTCGCACAATTCAGCTACCGCAAACCATGATAACTTAGCTCAGATATATTCAGATTCTCACTTCTCAGGCCTGGCTTTCCAGGAACCTCTCTCAGACCTAGCTAACTAGAATATAGTACCACTCAGCTTCTCAACTCTCAGACCTGCTTACCAGGAAGATATCTCTCAGACTAGCTTTCTAGGAATTACTTCAGATTAACTTGGCTTCTTTAGATACTTGTATAAGTAATAAGATTTCACCACTTGGTGACTTCTCCCCTAACCTAACCCTAACCCTATTTTTATTTTTCCTCTTTAAATTAGTCAACGATTTGATTTTTTGATTGAATCTGACTCCGAATCCATCCATCCATCCATTAAAGCACCTTTACTAACTATTTTTATTTTTCCTAGGATCTGACCTTGCGATCGTAAAAAGCAGTCACAGCGCGCAACCCTAACCCTTATTTTGATCCCGCCCATCAAAAATCACCCAAAAATCTCAAAAATTGAAATTTGAAGCTGAAACTCTGGATATGCCACCAAAACCTCAACAGGAGCCCACTACACCTGAAAGGAAGGTTCTTGATTGCTTTGACAAGTCTGTCAAGAAGATTTCTTGCCCCAACTGTGGAAACAAAGGAACTATCAGAAGGAATGGAAGAGCTGGCAGACTCAGGATGCTTACTTTTCTCTGCAAATGCACCAGGAATATTGGTATCACTCTGATGGAAGACATGCTTGGCAAGCTGAAGACTCCCTCTCCTCAAGCACTCTCTCCTGCCCAGTTTCTGAACAGGCTTGCCTCCCCTGCTGCTGCTTCACCAACAAGAATTGCCTCTGTTACTGCCTTGGATACTCCTTCTCCTCCTGCCAGGATATCTCCTTTTGTGCCTGAATCTGCCAGTCCACTTTCCTTGCCTCCAAGAAGCCCACTGTCAATGGACTCTATTCCTGCCACTGCTCTCCCAGATGCCAGCACTTCTACTGATGCATTATCTTCAGAGATTCCTTGCAATTGAGAAGAGAATTGCTGATTTAGAGGCTGCCAATACTGCCCTGGCTATTGAAAACAAGAGACTGGATGCCCAATGCAAGAAGCTCAAGAATGAAGCCAATACTGCCCTGAAAACTGCCAGAGATGCCTTGCAAAAAGCTTCCTTGGAGTGCCACTGCCTTACCACTACTGCTCAGCCCCAGCCTCCTGCTTCTGTTCCTGTTCAAGAGCAAGATCCTGTTCCACAGAAAAGCTACTCCAGTGTTTTACAGAACAACTGGATAGTGAACTCTGTTCCTCCCAGAAAACCTGCTTCTACTGCCTTCTCCCAGGTGACCTCAGTTCCTGCTTCAGTCTCTGCCTCTCCACCTGCACCAGCTGCCACCACCTCTACAGTCACCTCAGCTATACCTCAGACTTATGCAGGCAAGGTTCTAGCAAGAATTATCAGCACATCCAGCTCCAGTACTATTCAGCAAGACACATCAAGAAAACCTTCTACTGAGAATGTGGACTCCAATCTGACTACTGCAGCCCCATTGCAACACAGAAGGACTTACAAGCCCCCAACAAACCTACCACCAGCTTCTACCTGGACTGTGGTGTACTTGAAGCAAGTTCCCTGGACCCCCATTTCCAACATCAGGAAAGCACTCAAGGCATGCAATATTCAGCTCTCAAGAATTGTCAACCTGGCCTGGAGAAAAGGGAAGATTCTGGAGGTTATCCTAGACCAAAACATTGCTGACCCATTTGTTGCCTTTGTGGAGAAGAACCTTAACTGGCTGAAAACTGACTTCAAGATAGTGCCTGAAGAATCTGAATCCTCTGACTCTCTACTGTTCAACAAGCCTCCAGCCCATGTTGCCATTCTGTCTTTCTTTGCTGCCATCAAGAGACAAGCCCCCTCCTATGATGTGGCATACTTCCTCAAGAACCATGCCATTTCCCTCCTTGCTGACTTAAGTGATGCACCATTTGAAGAGCTCTGGGACTCTGCAGGTCACATTGTTAATGCTGCCTCTGAAGAAGCTACAACCTCTGCCTGACTACCTGAAGTTCTGTTGCTTAACTGCAACAGCATACAGCCATCAAGACCAACTCTAGAGAGACTTCTTTCAAGATTTTCCCTCCTGTGTTTGATTGATGTCCAGCTACCCTCTATACTTTTGACTAATCTATATTGCTTTTCTACTCCTAGAACAAAGAATACCTCCTCTATCTGCTTCATCTCTTCTACCATCAATACTCCTCAGCTCTGTGTTCCTCTTTACTCCCCTTACTGTGCTGCTCTCCAGTTGCCAACTATCAGTCTGGTGCTCTGCTATCTGCCTCCAAGTCTAGCCCTTCAGGAAGTGCAAGTTATATGCCAGAAGGTTCAGCAATACCAACAATCTATATCAACACCTGTTATCTTGCTTGGAGATCTCAACATTCCCCATCCTGAGAACAAGACTACTCTGACTGCAAGAATGAAGCCAAGGTGTACATTCCTACTGAACTTCCTGAGAGAAAGCCACCTGCTACCACTAGGTGCTCAATCTGAGAAAAGATGTGTTGACTGGATCTGCCCTTCTGCTGCTGCCCTCTACTTTGTGAATGAAGTTAAGCAATTCTCTGGAGCTGAGCTAGGATCCTTGAGAGCCTCTGACCACCCAGCCTGGTCCCTTTCTATGCAACCAGTTGTGAAGAAGAAGCTGCCAAAACTTACTGTGCTCACCCACAAAGCTACCAAGAATCAGAAGAAAGACTTTGGGAACTACTTGAAGCTTGCCAGTTTGCTACTTTCTCTGCCAGATGATCTCAACTTTGCCTGGCTCTTTGTGAAGCATCTTATTCTGGTGTCTGCCTCCCTCTCACTGCCATGCAAGACTACTGCTGTTACCTCAAGAAAATGGGAATCCATTGTTTCAGCCCTGCAACAAAGCTACCTGAGCTTCCCTAACCCAAAAACAGAGAAACTCCTCCTGACAGCAATACACCACTCCAAGGCAATTCACCACACTCTGCATACTCAGCTCTGGGATCATATTATGAGTTCCTTGCCTCTGCAATCTTCCAACTCTATAACAAGAACAGTATCAAGACTCTACAGGGCAATGAGGCCCTCTTCCAGGAAGTTACCTTCAACAGAACAGCTGGCTAACATCTTCTTCTCTACAAAGCAGTACTCAACTCCTGGCTTTCATCCTGACTTCAAGACTCTGCCCATCCCACTTGCACTTGATCAAAGGAGAATCCATAATGTGCTCAAGAGGCTTCCCAACTCTACTGCTCCAGGTGTGGACACAATCTCCTATGAGCTTCTGAAGACTAGTACCAAGGCCATGTCTGCACTTCTGCTTCCACTGTTTCAGCAATGCTCAGCCCAGCTTTCTACTCCTGAGGAATGGTCCTTTGCAAATGTTCTGCCACTGTACAAGGGTAAAGGAAAGCACCTGGATCCTAGCTCCTACAGGCCAATATCTCTGCTGCCCACCTGCAGAAAGGTGTTTGAGCTTCTGCTTGCTCAGGAGCTCTACTCTGACTCTCTCAAGTTTCATCCTGCACAGTTTGGCTTTGTTCCTGGCCTCTCCTTGGAATATGCAGTCATACTTAGCCAAGATCACTCTCTCCAGTGCAAGTATCCCTCTGTTCTGTTTGATATTACTAAGGCCTTTGATTCAGTTGACAGAAATCTGCTTTGGTCCAAGTTGCAATGCTTCTCCAGTACCTCTCTCACCCTCCTTGTCAGGTCTCTGTTTCTGGATCCACAAGCAAGAATTCTGCACCCAAGTGAGCAATCAGCTGTTTTCTCAGTTCCTAATGGAGTGGTTCAAGGCTCTGTGCTTGGTCCTATACTGTTTGCCATCTTCCTGAATGATTTCCCAAGACTCTCAGCTGACTGCCTGGTTACTCTCTTTGCTGATGACATCAGAATATCCTCCTCCAATGTGCAACAAGACTCCCAGACCATCCACCAGTATCTGCAGAAGAATAATCTCCAGCTTTCCATTGCAAAGACAGTACCTTTGGGCTCTCCCATCAACTTGGAGAACTCCACTCTACCTGCTCAGGTTTCTGCTACATATCTTAGCTTTCCTTTCCTTCCTACTGGACTAGACTCTGGAGCACACCAGAAGAAGAGAATTATCCTGGCAAGACAGGCACTCCACAAGCTACTGGCTGTTACTCCTCCTACAACTTCAGCTCCCAGCTGCCTCCTTCTACTCAAGCAGTTTGTCTTCCCTGTCCTGGAATTTGGCTTACCACTTCTCTCTCTTACTTCTAGAGACTGCACTAAGCTTGACAAGTTTGCAGTATGGTGCATTACCTCCTTGGTGCCTCATTTGCCTGAATGCCCCTACAGACATGCTATTCTTGGTGCTTTTGGGTTTATGCCCCATAAGATCAGACTTCTCTACCTTAGAACCAGATTATACCTCAGACTTCACAACTGCAACAACCCACTGATTACGGCCTGGAAGAGAACACACCACACAACACCTGACTCCTGCTGGAGAACTATACTTGGAGATCCTGAAGTCAAGAAGTTTGCTCACTATATTCTGCAGTCAGAAAAACCCAAGCTGGCCTACCTGAAGTACTTGACAGACCTTTGGCAGCAATATCTGCAGCAGCACACTCCCTTTATGATGAATATCAATCCTTATCACATTCCCCTCATTAATGTTGTTCACAAGTCATTCTTACCTCTCTTGCTACCCCCCTTCCCACTGAACAGTGTCTTGAGCACTGAAGAACTATCATCACTTCTTATTAACTTACCTACAAATTCCCCTCAGCTACACACTCTTGTATCAAAGCTACAACAGTAGCGCTGGCTTCTTTGTTTCAACTGAAATAAAGATTTCACCTGTTGGTGACTGTCTCCCCCCCCTAACTTCAGATTAACTTGGCTTCTTTAGATACTTGTCATAAGTAAATAAAGATTTCACCACTTGGTGACTTTCCTCCCCCCTAACACTCCCTTTATGATAAATATCAATCCTTATCACATTCCCCTCATTAATGTTGTTCACAAGTCATTCTTGCCTCTCTTGCTACCCCTTTTCTCACTGAACTGTTTCTTGAGCACTGTTGTGCATCAACATTTAAAAATTGGCCAATATCACTCTGTTAGAAAATATAGTACCCTAACTGATTTTCCCTAACCCAAGCATAACTAATCCCTGTTATGGTTTATTTTATCACTTCTCAGAATCAATATTTAGCTGTCACACCTGATCAATTTACATGTGGACATTATGTCCTCAACTGATCTGCTAATCCTTTCCAAGTGATTAGTCATCTGAGATTTATCCAACTACTTAGCAGTTGCCAAGACATCAGCTGATTAATGATGCATTTTTTCATCTATCTTATGCACCTATCAACACCCCAACAGATTTCAATTAGTCCAGTCTCTTGGCGCTTACTAATGCAACTCAATCAGAAAAGTATAAATAAAGTTTACTGAACATTTTGGTTTAGTGCATGTCTCAACAAAATTAGGAATTCAACAAATCCATTCTAATTTCTTCCCAAGCTTAGCATATCTAGCACTCTCAAGAACACTAAGCCTAGCCTGCATAGCAAACCTACTCTGTTGCCTTTATAGCCCAACACAGCTCTATATAACACAAATGTTAGACCAGAACCTCCCTGCTAATATTTCTGTCACTCTTGACAATTCTAAGATTCTGCACTTAGTTGTCACTTAGGCTCAGTTAACTCATTCAAACATTTTATTACACTTTTCTTTTGGATACAACAAGCACTGAAGAATCATTGTCTCTCCTTATAGATTTACCTACAGATTCCCCTCAGCTACACACTCTTCTATTAAAGCTACCACAGTAGAGCTGGCTTCTTTGCTTCAGTTGAAATAAAGATTTCACCTGTAGGTGACTGTCTCCCTTAACAATTTGGTGATTATCATCCCCCAAACTCTTATCTTGCAATACTAGAACAAAGAAAACACCCCAAGGATCAAGGTATTCATATACCTAATATTATATGCATTCTGTACACTGCCATGGATCTCTTAGAGGTTATTCTTGAAAAGGATATTGTTGAAGATTTTGCAGAAGAAGTCAAGAATATGCTGGATTGGGAAGCTTTCAGAGCACAGTGTTCAAACATCATTTAGAATTTCCACTCTTTGTACCATTCTCTCTGGGAATAGAACTTCTCAAAAGATATACTAGCTTGTTGAAGAATTGTCCTTCCCTTCAAGTCACAAACTTCCTCTAAGAAACTCCATGGTGAATATGCAGTATTGCTATATTCTCCTCAAGACTATGAAATTGAGGATATTTAGGAAACAGCAAAGTCCAAGTTTATCTTGTATGCTTTCTGCATCTCAGATATTCATATTCAAACTTGGTTCATTATTTATGATATAAATAAAGGTTCCACCCTTTAGTGATAATTATCCTCCCCAATCCAACAATATTCTGCCAAAATACCTGCAGAAATGCCAGCTGAGAATCCAATAGGGTTCCAACTTTGGGATACTGTTATGTGAGATGAAATGCCCTCCTGAAGGTGCTGAAGAAGAAGTCTTAATGCTATGATAAGTCTTAACGGCCCATTTCCTGTATCACCACATTCATTGTTGCCTTCCAGACTTAGTTTCTAGTTCTATCCAGCTTTTTGGCCAAGGGAAAAATCAAAGTAATAATGGTAGTAGATAGACCATATAGCAGCAGCTTAGGGCACACAACTCAAAGTTAGGGTTTGGAGGATGTTAGAAATGATTAGGTGAGCAAATAAACTCAATGGCTTTCACTTGATGATCTCTTAGGTGTAAAGGAGGTGGCTATACATTTATATGATAATTCAGAGCAAACATATGTATTGTGCTTAGAGGAGGTATCAAGAGCATGTGTGCTAAGCCAGAGGTGGTTTGCATAGCTTGGAGATACTACATGGGCTAGATACCTGATGATATTGGCAAAATATTGCAATTAAATCCTGACTAGTAATTTAGTGATATTTCTTTTAGATCTGTAGTCTATGATCTAAGAACCAAATTTGGTAAGCATTTTGGTGCAATTACAAAATCCACCACAATATGAGCATGCCACATCATTTCAAATCACTTGATTATGCTCTGATCATTAAGTTAATTTTGTCAAATCTGGCAAAAATGCATATCAAGAAATAGCTCAAATATCATTTACTACAGTGTATTTGTATTTTCCAATATTTCTATCAAGAGAGTCAGATAGGGTAAGGTATGGAGAAGTATAGAAGCAGAACAAAATGTAATGTACTATAAGTTGATTAAAGATAATTGTAAAGTTCAGCATAGAACAAGCAACAGAAAAATGATGAATGCTCTGAAATGCTCAAGAACTATCTGGAGTGTAGCATGCTAAGAATGATCTAACACAACAAAAGATAACAAGTCTAATGTACTTAAATTTTAGCCATAGTAGATGAGCCTACAAGTTAGCTTTATATTAGATAGTCATTCTTGTGCTTGTTAATTTGCTTTATGATATTTTAATTGATAGAAAATCATATGTATGAATGCTAAATAGTGGAGCAGGATAATATCAGGACCTCATTAAATGCGTACACAGATCAAAACTAGGATAATATGTAAGTTGTATAACCATGTATTGTTCAACAGTTAGGTTAATATAAAATAGGGTGCAATTAATCATTAATCAAAGATAGAACATTATAAAATAGAATAAAATATCAGTTAGGTTAGTTTATCAAGCTTAGAGATGACTATGTAGTGGAACTGTGGGGCAAAGTTTTGAAATACTATGCAGTAAGTCCGATCGGGATTTAGCCACAAAGAGTTGGCACTCTTTTGGGTCGTGGGATTCATATTTGAATGTGAAATCCTCAACAATTGGAAAGTCGATAATTCGAAAAATACGTCGAAGTTCATTTGAACTGGTAGAAACAAACAGCAAAAGATCTCGTTGATAGCAGTATTGGAGAACTTCATGAAACATAGTACGAAATACTCCATGCTGTCTATACTCAGGTAGTACCGCACTCCTTGAACCCTCCACCAAGTTCTTTGCATTCAGTAGGTTCAAAGTTTTGCTATTGTAATTCTGTATCTCAAATAAACCTTCATGTCTTGGACAGATTCGGCAACAGCCGATTAGTTTCTTGTTGCTGAATGCACCAAAGTATGTCGCAATATCATCCCGGTTGTCAATTAGCATATGGTCCACAATCCTTATCCCAGCTGGATTGGCAGGGTTGAACTTCCATTTGCCCTCCTCAATGTAGACCGTGTAAAGAAGTCTTTGGATTTGGTTAATTCCTTCTTCATCTTTGACGATTCTGATTTGATATACCATTGCTGAGTGGTTGTTGGACCTATCTAAATTACAATCAGTCTGTGTGGACGCTTTGCTTGATTCTGTATTAAAAAGAGTGGGATTTGCGTCAGAAAAGCCAGGATATGGAGTGTTATATATAGCTAAATGAGGAGTATCTAGAGCGTTGATTTTGCCACAGTCTACGTGTGATCTCATGAGCATTGCCTCGATATGATACATAGCAATTGAACGTTGATATTACATCACTTTTTGATTTGTCCCAGTATCTTTATTGTAAAGAGAAGAATAATGAGTTGGCTGTTTGTCAATCGCTGTGTATAGCTCGCTCATCATGCATTATAATGTAGAAGACAACCAATCACACGCATACACGGATGGTACAATGTTGCTCATGCCATGCGTGTGGGTTAGCATGCGCATCTTCTCCAATGCATAGGTGAGGAAATCAAGCTTCGGTAAGATCAGGATAGTTGCTGTCTCATCATTCACTCCACGTGTTGAAGCAGCGGGTGCATTGGCTTTCTATGCTGGATTGTGGTGTGGTGAGGTAATATGCGTGAGATTGCAGCTTGACTATCTGTTACCCTACCAGTTTACCACGGAATTTCGCATTTGATGTATCCATTCTGACACCAATAATATCTGTTTAGCTGACAAGCAGGCATAGATCTCTTAGCTCAAGTGGATCTGCAAAATGGTATATAGTTTTATTCAAAGTTAAATTCCAATGCTTCTCTTGATCCAAGTTGAAAAATTATGGTAACTGTAAGATGGTAATGGAAACTAGATTCCAATGTTTATAGTGTTTCTCTCGATCCAACTTGAACAAACTTTGGTATATAAATAATCAATAACCTACGGATTGTAATATTTAAATTTAGTGTAGAAATATTACTTGAGGAGACCATTGAAAATAGTGCTAGAATTGTCAATCCAAATTTTAATAGCAGTATTGCTAGAAATTCCATATTATTCAAATAAGCTGTACTATTTCAATATACTTTGAAAAGTTGTATAGCATTTATCATCTTAGTGTTTCTACCTTAGGAAAATAGCACCAATATATCAAAAAAGCTAATCAAAGTTTGGAAGATTATGACTTTATATATGATATATAAACAACTAAGAAATGGTATAAATAATTGTACTTAGACAAATGATGCCCAGAATTAAATAGGCCAGTGTCATTAAATCCTATTTTGCTGATTGGATCTATACTCAAAACCAGTCAGAATCAAAGATAGCATTATAGGGTTATTGGTATTTAGGTGTCATTTGATGACTTGCACCTTTTCACAAAGTGCCTTTACTGGTAAAGGCTCAGTAAAAGCTGTAGAATGTGATAATCAACTCTTTCTTGTAGAGTTTTGCAGCCAATAATTCTGGATCTCAGCACTGCAACAAACCTTATTGTTTCTTTGTTTAACCAGGAAGTCCTGAATACAACTGGACCAAAGGATTCTTAAACTAGCAATAATTCTTTAATCTCAGCTTTCATCCTGCTATCCAGAATGGCTTCATAAGGTAGGACATTACCCTAAGCATTCTCATTATTGTGATTCAAGGATAAAATTAATGATGTTAGTTGAAAATTATCCTTGATACTCAAATACTCTCTTTATGGTGCAATACACTTTATCATCATTTAGGGTAAGCAGTGTATATATGTGTTCTTATTAGAGATGGTACAGTGCACAGAATATAGTATGTTATATGGGGCTTGCTTGTTATAGTATGAATATGAAAAATCTAATTGGCAATTATATATAGGTTGATAAATAACATGATATGTGAACTTTCAGGATGTTTATTAATCCAGATCCATGTTTCTGATGGTCGCTACACGCACATGAACCATCATTATGTTGCATTATTTCATTTGTATGTAAAAGCTGTATTTGACTTAATTAGAGCTTATGTATCCCCTATAATGCATAGTAAATCCTTTCACATTGTCAATATGCACTTGCACCGAAAGCTATAGGTGTAAAGCCAGCCAGAAAGTGGAGAACTTCAAGAGTGTCGTGCCCTATCCGACTACCTTGGATGAAGTTGACCCCTAAAGAATTGCGGCGCTCGGTACTTGCGCTTCAGGGGGTACGCAACCTGTGTCACAATAAGCTCGGCAGACGTCAGTGAGTTGTGCAGAGAAGCCAGTCTTTCATTCGAAGACTTGCAAAAAAGCTTACAAGAGTCGGTCAGACAGAGAGCACGAGAGGCAAAGGGTGAGGCGCCTCACCTGAGTAATTGGGTGCCAAGGACCACCGAAAATGCTGTAGCCCTGCCACTTCGCCTCTGTAAGTGGGCAGTGCGCTCTTTTTAGGATCCTGTTCATCGGATGATGAAGTCAATACAACAGCGTGGCTTATACCTCCATCAGAATGAAGGCAAATCGAATCAGTTTCAATGATCGAACGGAAATCACTGCGGTAATGCTAACAATCTTATTAAGGTTGGTAATCGGTAATTTTCGAACAAATGCTACATTTTAAAAGGGTAACAGGCAATCTATCTATAGTTATCATGGCCCAAGCGCAAAAGGTCACCTTCCCCCGCAACGGTATTACCATCGTTAGTGATCTCCACCTATCAGCTAAGTCAGTTCCCAATCGTAAGCATCGTTATCTCATACCCGATGACAGGACGGAAGGAGCAGACCGCGATCATTTACACCAAGCAGCTAGCTGAAAACGAGTTTATTACTCTCACCTTTTATGCCGCCTATCAAAGTGATAGCGTAGGCGAGCCCCGAGGTCTCAAAGACCTATACCAGCGTGTAGTAGATATCAAAAGCGCCACTCTCAGTTGGCGTGGACCCTGAGCGCCTCCGGTGGCTATGTATCCTTTGGTGCTCAGACTGACTTGCGCATTAAGACCGTTGCTACATTTAGTGCCGTCTGTGCAGGGGAAATCATTCGTCACGGCTTTATCAAGGATACCGTAGACCAAGCAATATTACTCCAACAGCTCAAAGCTTCGGAAGTAGCGCGTATTACCGAAAATAAGAGCGAAGTATTGGTATATGCCAAATATTCTTGGAATACCGTTAGAATTCAAGCTAAGTACTTTGAAGGCTAAAGCCCCTGAAGTATATTTACTTCGTGCTTCCATCATTTTGAAAAAAACAGCAACAGAGTTTACATTCAATAACCCTTTGCATAATAGATGCACACAAAATCCCGGATTTGGGAGACTAAATTGAGACAAAAGTCAGCAGGTTGCTATCCACAGCTGATGTGTAACATCAATTCTTTCAAGACTGATGAGAGAAAAAACCAAGCGCGTGGAGCTTTTTTGCCACGTAGTAGTCAATAAATTGATTAGTTGCTTATGCTACTTGTAAGCAGAGCAATTGTCTAAAGGGTTAAGACGGCAACAGTAAAAATGTATTTTAGCACCTATTGCAGTAGTTAAATGTAGTCAGGCTAACCTTACTTTGCTCCAACTCAATCATGAAGCTTTCTCTTACCTTAGTTTATCAACCAAATAGTGGACTTTGTACATCGGGTGGTATCAATGCATTGCTTCTGGCTTTTAAGGTGGTCAACGCCAGGTGCATACACCCATACCATGATCCGCGCCTTTCTCGCTAATTTCAGTTGCAGATTTAACAAGCGGACGCATTGGGAGAATTTGGCAGACTTTCTATTTGTTGGCTAGTTCAATGCGTGACAGATGTATTTACCAATAAAAACTAAGGGTACTTATCATTCATTGTCTCATTCCCCGACTAGTGCATACACAATCTTATTTAAAGTGTCTGTTTGCCACGAGATCCACCTCACTCCTTGATGATGGTTGTCTTCTGCGGATTCTGGTTCAGCCACCCGCATATAGTTGCTGGGCAGCAGAAACACTTATTGAATGGAGGATTTTAATGGAATTACTCATAGAGTGCAAGGTTAGGCTTAATGTTAACATTGGTATAGGGACTTACATGGGTCAGTACAGCTGGTAATTGAGTTACAATGGAAGATATAACAGAAATAAACCAATTTGTATGCATGAAAAGTAAGAGCATTGGTTGAGTCAGGAAGTAAGAAGTGTGAAAAAGAGGCAATAGCCAATGAATGTACACAAATGTAGGAGGTGATTGAGTGCCCATGATCAGAAAGTGAGAGAATTGGCAGAGAACCAAACAACAGTAACTTATGGATTGTTGTGATGAAAGATTTTGACCAAGTTTTTGAGAAATCTGAGGTGCAACTTTTTAATGCTCTTTGCATGGTATCACAATGGCATCAATACTGCTTAGTTGCAGGATTTAAGTTTTGTGACAGTCTTTTGATGGGATCATCATGGTTATTTTTCATAGAGGTTACTATCCTCAGAATAATAACATATTTGTCAGCGCTAGCTACTAATCACAAGGAGAGGTCGGGATTTAAGGCGTCTAAGAAGAGCCCAAATTCAACTGCCTATTTTGCCAATGCAATACAAGTAGCCATATTTTCAAGGTATGCTACTTGAGCGCGTGTAATAAATTTGGTATACGCCTGATCTTACTGCGCTGATAAATATGGTAAAAGCGACCATGCTTCATTTTGCCGGGTTTGGTTTTGTGCTATTCACTGCCAAATAATCTCAGTCCATAACCCCGAAAATAGCCGCCTGAGAGTCATTGCATGCTCTCCCACATTAAGATTTGTAAAAGGTACTCACGGATAACAAATATTTGTTATGCTATGTTCCTGCAGGGTAACTCGATCTGACATGATAAATATCAAGGTCAGCAGTAAAAAGCAGTTTATGTTGGTCGGGATAACAACAGATAACCACGCAACCTTTAGCACTCTTTGAGCAATGCGAAAAGTTTCAAAGTTTTTACTGCACCCGATTCAACCGGAACTTTCAACCAAGCGACCCGTAACTTCCTTAGCAATAATAGAATGGTCCAGGCTAGAGCCCAATATATGAACCTGTTCTCTTCTGTATAGGAGCTAATTCGGAAGTTGCCCAGTTCTAGATGACATCTTTTTCTACCCACGACAAATAGAAATCGGCTTCTCCCAGCCTGGTCAACAGTACTTTATAGGTATGAGAATGGTCACTGTCGGAGCGATATGGTGTGGAAAGCGTGGTAAATTTTGGCATACGCCAACCACCCCATTTGGCACGATCTCTTGTAGATGTTTGGTAGTCGGAGATTTGTGATGGCGATCCTGGTAACTATGTACTTCTGTATACCTTTTATGGTAATATTCTTTGATTTGGGGGAGGGTGGAAGATACTGCTCTACAGTATCGGTAAAGCTTTCCTAATACCCTTCCAAGTCCATGTTGCATATAAAAGCGGCGGCTTGAGCGGCTGGTATGAAGACAAGTCATCAAGCCGATCTGACTCTGAATTCAACATGAAAGCAGCTAGCGCTTTGCTCCTTTTTCTCTCCGCTTCCGGCAGTCTGGCCACATCGCTACTTTCCGCTGATATTGCCCGATGCTTGCATAAGATTCACCATAAGGTATTCCTTCCTGGACACACCGGATACGACCAGGCAAGATTCAACTGGAATGACAGACTCTCCGAGGTTTCTCCAGCCGTTATCGTACGCCCTACAAGCACTCACGATGTAGCGCTTGCAGTGAGATGTGCCAGCAAAACCAACCTGAAGGTGGTCGCTCGCAGCGGCGGTCATGATTATGAGGGCTATGGACTTGGAGGTGAAGATGGCAAGATGGTCGTTGATTTGGTCAACATGCACGAAACCAAATTCGATGATAACAATCGTACTGTTTCGGTTGAGGCTGGCCAATTGGTAGGCAGGCTCTTGCACTTCTTGTGGAAAGAGCGTAATGTGGGTCTCCCACATGGTAGCGAGCCAGAGATCGGAGTTGGTGGGCATACCCTAGGTGGTGGCTATGGTTTGTACAGTCGTCTTCATGGACTAATGCTGGATAGAGTAGAGTCCATGGAGGTGGTTACCGCTACCGGGGATGTTGTTGTTGCTAGTAAAAAGAAGAACAAAGACTTGTTCTGGGCTCTATTGGGTGCAGGCCATAGCTCGTACGGCATTGTGACAAAGTTCCAATTCCGTTATTTCCACGCACCTAACAAGTTCCCAGTCTTCTCACTCACGTATCCTACTAGCGCAGGGAACTTCAGTGACGTGCTTATTGGGGTTCAAGAATGGTTTGCTAGTAACCCACCCAGGGAAGTTACTGGAATTTTCCATATCTTACCTGGCGGAGCAATTCGAGTATCGGGAACCATCTTAACAGGCAATCCAACGAAGCAAAAACAATTGTTCCAAGAAATTATCGAGAAACTCCCCAAGACCTCGCTGATTACTAACCAAAAGATGACTTTACCCGAATCGTTCCTATATTTTGCTACCAACGGACCCCATATGGCGGTTGATGATTTGGCCAAAACCCAACGGAGATCAGTCAAGAGCTATTTCAAGGCTAAATCAGGTTATTTGGTGAAGCCGGTGACCAAAGAAGTGGCCGACAAAGTCTATGACATTATGAAATCGGTTGACAATCAGGCCTTCATCATGTTTGATATGCAAGGAGGGCAAGTTGGCAGACACTCGACCCATGCCACCTCCTTTGTCCACCGCAATACCATTTCTAGCATCCAAATCGGAGTCTTCAATGCTACACGTCTTCCTTGGCTTCATGAAATTTATAATACGCTTCATCCAGACTTCCCCCAAGGCTACCAAAACTACGTTGACAACGACGAAAAGGACTGGAAGAAGATCTACTATGGGGATAACTTCGATAGACTAGTTCATATCAAGAACAAATACGATCCCAAAAATGTTTTCCAATTTGCCCGAAGCATTCCCTTGCACTAGGAGAAAACATCGAATGTAGTTGAAATAAACACAAGGATAGATGCTATCACCTATATTAAGATATCTGACCAATGAATTTCCAAGAAATCTCGTACATTTTTGCAACACGCAAAGAGCTTCGCGCAGACTTTGTAGCTAGTGGAGTGTTGTTCAGTATTGTTAATAATATCTCAAGAGCAATAGATATCTGTGTGTTCTTACCAGTATACTTTTGCTTTCATCTTAACTATATAGCACAAGCTATAATCAAACGGTTATGTCTTGCAATTGCGATATTATTTACCTTAATACAATAAATTACAATCCCTCAGGTATTTTCTTGCCAAGCCTTTGATTCTTGGGTCACAATGAAATCCTCACGTGTATCTGCTGTGATTGCCTCTACTCTTTTGGTTGCCGACGCCGCACCTGTAGACAATGATCTCGGCCAGCTGTCGGCCACCCGTAGGCAATCATTACTCTCTATTGTAACTGATAATGAGCCATGTTTACCGCTCAGTCAAATCTGGTCACCAGTCGCCTCCATAGGTTGGTAGAACTATGAACTAAGCAATGCTGACCAATTTTCACCACTCCTTAACACCGCGTGTACGGCACCGCGTTGCGACAAGTCAGCGACTAACACGCTTGTAAGTAAGATTCTAATTCGATGCTCCCAAGAACCACAGAAGGTAGTAAAGGCGATCTCTTATGTGCTGGAGAACTACGAGCCACTGATTGCACTCGAGTGCACCTAAAATTCGCAGCAGAATACTGTCTCTTGATGGAAGAAAAAGATCTGCATGTTCACATGAATGAAGATCTTTCTGATGTGCCAGATGATAGAATATTCACAGAATGCGTTCAGAACTGGATCAAGGTTTATGATCAATATGCCAAATGCTACGCTGACCTTTTTTTCAATGCGACTAATGTTCAATAGGTTAAACAACGCTGTGGCTACTAATACCTCTACAGCCTCATACTTCACCAAGCCATGCCCCATTTGTCCAGCGCTGCCTAACAATATTACCATTATCAATAAACTTGCATAGTAAACTGGCATACCTCAAATGGAATAGAACTCACCTGTAGAGCAGCATTGGCACTCTATCACTCGACCAGTAGCTACCTGGACTCATAAATTTATTTGGAAAATAGCTAGTAAACATTCTTTAAGTAAGCTTTCTCCCAGAACTTGGTTGGCAGAGGAACAGACTGTGTGGCACAGCTCTTTACATAAGCAATTCTAATAATTTCTTGGCTGTTGTGTATACCTACCAATATATTACATGCACTATTTTGCTTCTCATAGATCTTTATGATACTGGCAAACTTGTGTTGTGGCAATTCCCTCCTCTTCAATTGAGTCTGGCTCTACTAAACTGTATGTTTATATTGCAGTGACTATGACCGTCTATCTCTATTAGCTAGTGCCAATACTCAGCTGATGAAAGCTTTCAACTATATACATAATTCTTTGCTATCTGAGTTATTGGTAAGTGATATTATTCCCTGAGAGCCAGACACTAGGATAAAAGCACTTTAAGTAAAAACACATCTATGAATCTGGTCCAAAAATAATAATGCTTATGTACTATGACTTAAGTGATTGAGTTAATATAAGTATTTGGGTGTAATGGTGTTGTAAGAGTCTTGGAGATATTGGAAGGGATTGGGAGGACAAGTAGATTCTGTGATTTTCACTTAGTGATTCATTGAATGTAAAAGTGGTATTTATACTTTTACATGATCTTGGCATAACAAGCATGTAAAATAGGTTTAGGAAGGTCCTAAGAACATGTGTGCAAAGTTTGGGGCTGTTTGGACAACTTATCTAATTTTTATGTTCTGGGTAAATATTATAAGTAAATCCCAACAAGGAGTTTGGTCAGTGTTCTCTAGGATTTGAAGGTAATGATCTAAGTGTTGTCATTATTAAGTTGCCACCTAAATACTCATGCCAACTTAGTCACATAGATCCTATTCTTTGATTAGCCTTCTGTCCTGACCAAATCTTTTGTTGGGATTTACTTAGAGTATTTTCCCCAAATTATCAGGTATCCAGATTATGATCTTTCTCAAAGTTGCCCAAAAGACCCCAAACTTTGCACACATATTCTTGGGACCTTTCTTAACAAACTCTACACGTTTGTTTGCCTTACTTTATCAAAAGTAACAATACTATACTTTTGATCAACAAATCTACAAGTGAATAACATGTAATCCTCTAGTTCTCCACATCACTTCCAATACTCCTCGGAATATTGCAACAAAAACCATATAATCTACTTATTGTCCGAAACTCTTACAACACTATGTAGATCAGTGCACCTTCCTTTTCAGTCAGCGCAAACTACCTGATTTGCTATTCTCAGTTCAATATATTTAAGCGGATATATGAGTAGAAAATAAATACAAGCTGGCTTTTTATTTGTATGTGCTAGACTTGTGGCAAGTATATTAGCATTCAACCAACCTGGCTAATTTAGGCAATACAATCAACACACTCCCTAAGCTGCTCATCAGCCTTGAAAAGCATCATATCTGCCTCCCGCAAACAAACACCAAATATAATACCCCTCTTCTCTGACTTGGGCATTAAATTGACCCATCCCTCGCCAACAGGTGGCAACCGCGGGCGTAGTACAATCTCTGGCTTACCTAGCCCTAAGTCAAAGTCGTCACTGTAGCAGTCCATCTTCGCCCAAGAGGTGATCATGACATCGTGAGATGGCTTGAGATAGGGTAAAATAGGCGACTCGTGCGGGTGACGGCTCATCAGGGTCATGATTACCCGCATTGCATGTCCAAGGTTGTTAGGGTCCAGCTTATTTCGTAATTGAGCTGCGACGGCACCAAGAGGCATCTCTAAAACCTCTTCAATAGTCAAGTTGTTAAACGCCATGTTCTGCATCATACCCGGATACCTTTCGGAAATGCCCATCGACTTTCTCACATCTACTGCTCTCGCTAATAACAGCCTTGTGGATACGCCGAGACGAGAGCGACGCGCACGACTGATTGCTTGCCAAATCAATGCGGTGAGCGCATCGTCTGTGGATACGAAACTGGAACTAGGGTTCGATTCAGTCGCTTTCGCTTTAATGGCGGCTAGCGACGACATATCTGCCTGGAAATATGCCCAAGTAAGCTTGGCCGGTTCTTGGGGATCATTCACCTTGGGGATTTCTGTCTCCGCTGTCTTCCTGCTTAGTTGACTGGCTATCTCTGCCTTAAGCTCCTGATCCCCCCTGTCTTCAAATAAGGCAATTTTGCACCCTATTTCCCTATTCCCCAAACGCAGCTCTTCTTCGGTGAATTGGATACTATGGCAGGCTCTGCTCAGAAGCCGTATCATCATAGTCTGTCCCGTCATATCCATGGCGCTGTGGTTTGCCGCAAACGTTAGTACGACGGCGCCGGTGATGAATGTCGCCCGTAGGAGAAATACTGGCGCCGGATCAGACGGCTTAGGGGCTTGACCGAGGGGGCTCAAGCGCGGCGCAAACACGTCTGGATCGAGCATCTGCATCGACCAATTCGATTCAATGAAGGTCTTAATCGAAAGATCTGGCCTGTGCGCTGTCTGAAGCGGAGGCATTGATTCGAATGGTATGATTTTGAATGCTGTGGAACCACCCTGGTCGGCCCCTGTGCTACCGACTTGTCCCGCTATCCATGGAAAGCTCTCAGACAAACGCTGTAGACCATTCGTAAGGGACTGAACGACAGAGTCTGTGGCAGACTGGTTTGGACTGTCGTCTAGGGCGAAGATATAGCTTAAATTGGTGTACATCATTCTAAGCATAGGGTGCTGTCCCAAGATGTCAAGTTCTGCCGGCAATGTCATTGTGATTGTGCGTTAAAGTGAGCTTGAGACTATCGTAGAGATGTTTTGCGAGCACCAAGGCCTATTTAACATCGAGGCAGAGCAATATCTACTGGAGGGATCTAGCCTTCTGATAGGAGACTTTGATTTGAAATATTGCTTTAGCAGGGGTACTACGTAACTATTAGGCTGTTCCGGATTTTTCTACGGTCGCGTTGATGGCTGGTAAGGAGTAGTGTTCCTTGCACCTGCTTAATTATGGTGACTGTCTTGTATTGTGGAGACAAGTAACCGAAACACTTTTCCACGATTCTCATAACGCGACTGGAGGAATATCAAAGGAATTCCCAACTAGGTGGTCTTGGCATGATTTATCAATAGAATTCCTAATCAGACGGTCTTGGCAAATAAAGATGAAGTAACCCGGGCCGTGCTCTGCGTCAACTTCCAACTCTCCCAATAACACAGCTTAGTATGGTTATTTGTGCTGACATTTCCTGGCTCAATCAATGCTGCTGTGTGATCTGCTGCTGCCAATATTGCTCCGGATATATACTTGCCAATATTTATCCAATTTGCGCTCTCGATGGCTCCGTGGCGTTGCCCTGAGAGAAGAATGGGAAAACGATATCCCAAGAGCCTTGAGGTATGTTGGTTGGTGCGTTTGATCTCCCGATACTTTTCTATACGGATTTACCTTGCTCCACAACACAGCTGCTTGTGGGAAATGAATATGTGGAGTGCCAGAATGAAAAAATATACCTTCGACCAACTGTAGTCAAGTATAACAGCTATAGAAAAGATTTCCTGAATGCAATGAAAAACTGTATGTTTATATGAGACTCAAGTGTCTATGCACGGGCAATTGGCTTAAGAAGTTGCTAGAGGTGAAATCGCTGTAGTGAGCCCAGTGATTCTGGGATCAACGCCAAAGTAGTTGTTCCGAAAGCCCAACTCCTTTGACTTGACATTTTCCAAAAACTCGATTGTCAGTTTAACGCTCGAGTATTATTGTGGAGGTGCTCTACTTTTCTTCCTCGAGTCAGCGGAATATACGCTTGTTGCTTTGGTACTTACATAAGCGAGTACAATAGCTGTCACTGACTCATTTTCATGGTCTGCCCCCACCTCATCAAGTCGTACCCTACTGAGCCAAGATCACACTCGTTAGCCACCATCCTCTCTTTCTACGCTCATCTGTTGCACCTTTGGTTTGGAAATTCCCGCCACTAATTACATCGTAAGGTGCCAGAGCCATACCAAAGTGGCAAGCTAATGAAATAATTCTACGTTCAAATCTCCATAAACAGCATTTCATTGGCCTGGTAGATACCGAAAGGTGTCTTTCCTTGTGCCTTAGCATAGTAGTTTGCAGCACTAATAACCCATGCCGGAGTGTTGCTGATATGCTTGAGCAAGGACATAAAGGTTAACAATCCAATCTGTTTGCCAATATACATTCATATTGTTTCCAGCACACCCTTTCCCAATTGGTGCAATTGCTGATTGGATCTGATCTCTGTATTTACTCTTAGCCATCCGAGTTTACACCATTGCGTTTACTACAACCTCGAATTTTAATGTGGTGATCCTGAAATTACCATCCCAGTTATTGTTTGTAACAACATAGTTGCTGTACAACATAAATGGGGTGATTAACCACACTTGGTTTACTCATGGATAAATAACAAATGGGAAATGAGCATATTACATCAGCGAAGCCAAAGGCATTTTACAAGGCAATGGCTAATTGTACCATCATTATGGCTGCTTGCTAACTACATAACAATTACCAAAAAATGCTTACCTCACCTTGCTATGAATAAAATAATCTAGGCATAGAACTTGATTTAAAATCTCAAAATAAAGCCAAAATCTTAGGTTCTGATGGCCAAGAAGGCTGATAAGCCAATTTTAAGTAAAGTTGATTGACAAATATATTTTATTCAGGTAAGCCAGGAGTTTTTGGGGATCTGACTGTTTAATAGTGAGTGTAGCAATAATGGGTGGGTTATGATCTTGCATAGTCAAGTCTGAAGCTAAATAGGCTATTACTTTACATGTACTTTTATGCACCATTGGTCAATCTTATGCAGATTCTGATTAATATACCCACTTTAGTAATGGATTATGATCTTCCTGATCACTTAATGTCATGTTGCTATGCTCTAAATGCTTATTGAAATTGAGCTTAATAGACACCCATCTGTTATGCATCTACACCACAGATAGGCACTAAGTCATGCTAACACCAACAATAATCAAATGTATAGAGCAGTATTCTCTAGCTCATCTATATTGGATACCTTGAATATTGCTGCTTGAGTTTTGAAGATACTAAAAGTTATTGGGAGACTAGGTGGAACTTGTGGCTCTCACTAAGTGATATACAAAATATAAAAGGGGTCTATGTACCTTGCATGATCTTGGTAAAAACAAACTTGTATAGTATGTCTGTGAAGGTCCCAAGAGCTTGTGTGCAATACTCTGGCTCATTTGCCAACCTTGAGATTTCCATATCCTAGGTACCCAATATTCAGGCAAATTCTTCCAAATACATCCCAATAAAGAATATAGGTACAATGCGGTAAGGTTTGCCAGCTGTGACCTAAGTGCTTAAATTAGGTAAAGAGTAAGATGCAACCATATAAGCAACAGAAATTATATCGTTGCCATTAATTTATATTTCATCATCCAACCACCACTTGTTGAAGAAATCTCACAGTATTAGTATACACACATAGAGCTAATAGAGCTGGACTTGCTCCATCTGACTCATAGTAGATACTGTAGTCAGCCATACTTCTTTGGAAACTCAGGGATTCCAGATAGGAGTTTGTCTTGCAACTCCAAGCTCTTGGTAATTGCGTGAGACCATTTAGAGACATTAAGCTTGCAGACCAATTGGGGTTATCCTGGTCAGCAAACCAAACAGGTTAGTCCATGTACATGTCCTTATCAAGCTTGCTGCTCAAAATCACAGTCTTTACATCTATTTGATTAATACAAACTTATATTTGCCTGCAATAGCCAATATTTGTCTAATTGAATTGAACTTGGCTATCAAAGCAAAGGTTTCAGAGTAGTACAGTCCTTCTGTCTGAGAGTATCCTTTGGCCCAAGGCATGCTTTGTATCTTTCAACTGTACCATCAACCTGATATTTTGTTGTAAAGACCCATCTGCCTCTAATTAATTTTTGATTGATTGGTAATTTGAGCAATTCCTCAGTTTGGTTTTCCATTGGGGCCTAATATTCCTCAGTCATTGCAGATCTCCAAAACTTTGTCTAAGGACTAATGAGCGCCTCTTTTACTGACTAGGGCTCATTAATAATGACTGAATAGGCATAGGATGAGTTTGTGACCTTATTGATATAATGATTTGGGCTATTTCTAGTACAGTTGGATCTTCTACCTTGTAATAGTGGAATGTTCTCTTTTAGATATTCCAGGGCACTAATTCAGGCTAAACTATGGATGAAGAGTCCTCTGGAGTAAAAGATTTTGATTGCTTTGCTCTGATTCAATCCTGACTACTGGTGGTCTTGAGATGAGTTTTTGTCCTGATCTAATGCCATTTTGTATGATGATTTTAAGCTTACATCAAACAGCTCAACCCAGACTTGCTCAGCATCTTTGCTTTGATATTTTAGAGTCTATAGGCCATACCTTCATTGCAGTAGCCCACAAATAGGCAACTGGATTTTTGGCTCAAATTTTGACTGAGTTCCAGACAATTGCTTGGCATATGCTGTGTAACCAAATATTCTTGGGTGCTCTGCACTTAGTTGTACTCATCCTATGCCTCAAGTGGTATGGAATCCCAAAGTATTTTGCTGTAACTCTTATTTCTAAGATATAGAGCAAAAGCAACTGATTCTGCTCAAAAATAATATGATATTATTTGATCCTGAATCATGGATCTTGCTATATAGTGTTGATCTGCTTGCACATTTTGAAGCTTCATTTTGCTGCAGGGAGTATGGCACAGCAGTCTCTTGCTTTATCCTATGAACTTTTGAGAAGTGGATGAAGAGTCTTAAGATCTATCCTCCACCATTGCCAGAGTGTATTTCCCTGATTTCTAACCAGTTCTTCTCTCCACCATGGCTTTGATCTCCCTGAACCTAGGTGCAGCTTCTTCCATTCTTTATCAGATGTAGATCTCTGTGTATCTTGTATAATCATCAATAATTGTACTTAAATACATCAATTCACCTAAGGAGAGATTTTGCATGGGTGCACACAGATCTGAGTGAGTTAAACCTAGTTTTTTCTGGGTTTTGATTGACCTAAAGCTCTTGAATGGCTTTCAGGCTTATTTCTCATATATGCAGGCTTCACAGTACCCCAAATTAACTGGGGGATCAGTTTTTACTCAAGAAATCAGATGACTTTTGATTGTTTTATGCAAATATTCAAAGTTGATTTGTCTCAGTCTGCAATATTGCAATATTCTGAGGTGTTTTGGAAGTGATGTGGAGAACTAGAGGACTACATGTTACTAACTTGTAGATTTGTTGATCAAAAGTATGGTATTTATACTTTTGATAAAGTAGAGCAAAAAAATGTGTAGAGTTTGTTAAGAAAGGTCCCAAGAATATGTGTGCAAAGTCTGGGGGCTTTTGGACAACTCTGAGAAAGATCATAATCTGGGTACCTGATAATTTGGTGAAAATACTCTAAGTAAATCCCAACAAGAGATTTGGTCAGGACAGAAGGCTAATCAAAGAATAAGATCTATGTGACTAAGTTGGCATGCATATTTAGGTGGCAACTTAATAATTACCACATGCTATGCCAAAGCATATGTATTACTTCATATAAGTTACTTATGTTGGCTTCTAGATGTGATGGAATATGAGTCAATTTGCATAGGCTCTGATCTCTGATACCCAATGCAATATGGGCACCATTTTATTGGTAATCCAGCATTCATAGTTGTCAACACCAAAGCTGAGTCCTTCTGCTGTGGTCTTGCTTACAGATAATAGATTCTTAGCTATTTCTGGTACATAGAGTACTACTTTGAAGGTAGGTGTGTGACTGCCTTCTTTACATCTTGTTGAAAATATTTGTAATTGCACCTAACTGCTCACCTAGCTTAGTTACTTAGATTATTACCTACAATTCTTAGAGAATTCTGAGCAAATTTCTTGTTGAGATTTACTTGGAATATTTTTGCCAAAACATCAGGTACCCTGAGCATGAAATTTCAGTAAGTTGCCTAAACAACTTTGCACACATGTTCTTGGGACCTTCCCAAACATATTTGATGTGTTTTTTTGCCAATACCATGTACAAATATAGATGCTACTATTACATTCGATAAATCATAAAGTGAAAGCCACATAACCTACTTGTTCTCCCAATCACTTCCAATATCTCCAAAACTCTTACAACACTTTTAACCTGTTAATATGCATCAAAGTAGCGCCCACATCTCAAGACGTTTGTTTATTCTAAAATCTAAGGCTAAGGACTACATAAAATTATCACTGACATATAAATAGTGTACATTATTAAATACATTTTGTGATTTAATCCAACTCTTCAACGCTTGACTTGCAGCTATCGGCACCATGGAATCCTCCTGGGATTGCACCTGGGGCACATTCAGTAGTTTAGTACATCTTGGTCATGGTGGGGTTGGCAACGCCTTCCAACTCCTTTTGCTTGTCTTCATACTCCTCCTTGGAGGCCTCCTGGCTGTCATCCAATCAGCTGATGGTGCTGTCGATGGCTTCTTCGAGCTTCTTCTTGTCATCAGCCTCCAATTGTCCAGCAACCTTCTCGTCTTGGACGGTGTTGCGGAGGGAGTAAGCATAGGACTCGAGTCCGTTCTTGGCGGAAATACAAGAGGCAGCAGCCTCATCCTCAGCCTTGTACTTCTCGGCCTCAGACACCATGCGCTCGATATCTTCCTTGGAGAGACGGCCCTTGTGGTTGGTAATGGTGATCTTGTTGGAGCGACCAGTGGTCTTGTCCAAAGCAGATACGTTCAAGATGCCGTTGGCATCAACATCGAAGGTGACCTCGATTTGAGGAACTCCACGGGGAGCAGGTGAGATATCGGCAAGCTCGAACTTGCCAAAGGTGTTGTTGTCCTTGGTACGGGCGCGATCACCTTCAAAGACTTGAATCAACACTCCAGGCTGATTATCGGCGCAGGTGGAGAAAGTCTCGGACTGCTTGGCGGGGACGGTGGTGTTTCGCTTGATCAAGAGAGTCATCACTCCTCCAGCGGTCTCAATACCCAAGGAGAGAGGAGAAACATCGAGCAAAAGCAAGTCTTGAGTCTTCTCAGAGGTATCCCCAGACAAGATAGCAGCTTGGACAGCGGCGCCATAGGCAACAGCCTCATCAGGGTTGATGGATTTGTTGGGCTCTTTGCCGTTGAAGTAGTCAGAGACGAGCTTCTGGATCTTAGGGATACCGGTGGATCCTCCAACAAGGACAATCTCGTGGACGTTGGATTTGTCGGGTGTTGGGTGTTGATGACAGAATACGAGGCTTGGACTAGTGACAAATGTCCAATTACATGCATATAAGGTAATGCACACCAATATTGGGACATACAAGAGGCATCAAGGAAAATAACCAATCAACATTCAGCATTGGAGTCAGTAAATAAGTGAGAAATTGGAGATAGCCAACTCTGGAATATATTGGGAGTTCTGTCACAGCAAATAAGAGAAAAGGGTGATAACCAGGTTTAGGAACATATCCAAACAATATACCTAACGAGATATTCTTGACTGCCCTTCGACCCGACTTTATACCTCTTGAAGTTATCAATCTACGTAGCGTGCAAGGCGTGAAACTACGTGACAACACTGCTGCAGCATATAGCAATAACACCTTAGCAAGATTCAGTTGCGGTTCAACAGTCGCAGGCACGATTTCATAACAGTTTCCCGGTTCTATCTGGAGTCATTTGGCCTAGTCAGGCATGATAATTGGTGTGCTCCTGAGCTGCTTGCATAATCACAACCAGGACAGAAAAGCAAGAACGGTGTTCCGGATAAGCTCAAGACCGCAAGAGGATCCATCATAAAGATATCAACTCTCGGGATGTTCTCCCGGCTTTCCCTGGTAGGTCACACTCGGCAGATGGAAACTTCAATGCAATCAATTTCTATTTGTCAAATAGCTTTTCTTTGATAGATCAGGCGCTGTATGCATTTTGAGCAAGCATTGGCCCTCGGAAACAGCTCCCTCTTGATCCCGATTTGCATTTTTATCTATTTGATGTGCTTCTTTGGGACATGCGAGTTTCGTGGATTGTTCTGAAGCTGAACCGGGGCTGTGCGCAGCCACATGCTATATTTCCACCAGCTTGCCAGCTCCAATTCCCATAGGAAGTTCTTATTGTAGTTGGCTTACGTAAAACACTTTGTATGAGAACAAACGCGTATCAAGGCAACGGGACATTCCGAGAAGAATCAGTCAGATACGCACGTGGTGGATTTCAGCCATATACAGTTTAGAGCATGTGGTGGATTTCGACCAAATCAAGTCAAGAGCATGCGGTAAAATGGTGAGACTAATGGGTAAGAGAATGTGGTGAAATAGCGTTACCAAAGGGTGCCAACCAAATGGGTGAAGAAATTCTCAGATTAACTATTTAACTGGCAAACGCCTGCTAATGTTATGGTTATGACCAGACTCTTATTTATTGTGCTTCTATTAGCAAGTGTGACTATTGTCTCACGGGCTGATGCGATACCATCTACCGATATCAAGGCCAGTCAGGATAGAAATCCAGGTAAAAATGGGTTTACCTGGTTGCACTCTATTACGAACATAAACCAACCGAATTTTTTATCTAGTTATGAATCTGTTAAACTCCGATCCGAATTACAAGCCTGTCGAAATTTTCGAAGATGGCGGTGGTTGCCATATCAGCGATGATGGTGATGATGATGGCCATCATGCCGGGAGAAGAGTAGGCACCACCAGCCACAGTGCCAATATGAGCAATAAGATATCCTGTCCATCGCTTTGCTCTGCTTTGCTGGCATTCATATGGGTTAAATACCATCAGAATTTGGCATAGCACTCTGAAATAAATCTCGATTATCAAAGTTTATGTTGCCCACGTACACTACCCCCATTCTATGGATCTCAACCGTATCGCTCGAGGTGCTTTTGGTACAAAGCTGTTGGTGTATTTAGTATCTAATCAGCAAGTGTTGTTCATACCGTCTTGATGCTAATGCAAGTCAAGGAAACGCCGGCAATTGGATCGGCATTGCTCATTGCATAAGCCTTTGTAAGTAGCATGGACGCAACAGTTATAGCTACAAGGATTTCATGTCGGATTTCATGTCGGCGATACTTGTTCTATGAAATGATGTTAGACTTCTCCAGTCCTCAAATTGAATAAATTCGAGATTTGTACTAGTGATACCCATGCTGAATACCCTCTGGGCAGCTGTTGTCAAATTCGTATTTGCTAGCTACAAATACGAAGCACGCCTGTTACCCCTACCACAGTGAAACTACTACTAATACACTGCTTCGGGAATATTCCAGACACCACTGAAGGATATCAGATAGGCAATGGAAATGAACAAGGCCATATAGAAGGAAAAACTCAACTAACAAATAATGCACACATGAATCAGAATCATATTCCAGTACGACAGAATATTTAGGAATCTACACTGATACTTCTTGAAGAAACGATCTACTGCCACAAGCCGTATACATCGGATCGAGCTCTAATCTGGCTTATGCATGGTGATCATTCTTATCGCTGAACAGGGCGTCTTGCTTGTCAAATAGCTCATTTTACCAAGCGGAAGGATTGATATTTCTATGACATATAGCACTCTATCATGGAACTGTGTCTCGATGGACAGGGTAGGCACCCGCTGCCTAGAAATCAAATCGGGGACACGTAATATAAGATTGAAGCAACTTTATTACTTCACAGTCAACAAGCACCCAAATCTGTCCAGACACTACTAGTATCTGGGGACTCATTTTGATTCCACCATCTGGCTTGCCAGAGGTGGCCCTTGTAAGTTACCTTTTGAGAGCCATTATAGCCAACTCCAGCACTCCAAGCAGGAATGTCTTTACAAACGCCAGCTCCTGGTGCAGAAGTGGGGGCGGCTGTTGTAGTAGGAAGACTAGTGACTGAGCTAGTAGTTTTGGTTGGGGATGCACTGGATGTGGGAATAGAGCCATCATTTTCTGGACGAATGGTTACAATTGGCCGAGCAGCAAGCAAATCTCGGCCATCATTTGGCCCATCACCAGGAAACTCGGGAATAGTAGGATAGCCGGGGAGATTTGCAACCAACAGCTTTGGCCCAGTGATGTAGCCATTGGCAGTCCCCTGAAGCTCCAAATCAGCGCAGTTCATGTAGTATTCGCGATTACCGATCTTGTTGATCCATGTCCAGGCAAAGACTACGTTTTTACTGGAACCAGCAGTGCTAGGAATATTCACGGAATATTGAGTGCTTGCAATGAGACAGTTGTTATAGACGGTTTCAAGTACGACAAAGGTCTTGCCTTTATCGTACGAAATAGCGAACTGGCAATGTCCTCCTCCATGGATGGCACCGCCACCGATTTTCACTTGGATGGAGCTACCAGCCTTCACGGTCTGAATAACTCCTCCTTGTTCATAGCCTTTGCATGGGTAGATGCCTAATGGATTCACCATGTTGTAGTCCGGAGTTCCTGTCCATGTGGGGTTATACCGTGAGCGGCGTGGTGGTGGCTGTACCATCTCCATATGAGCGACGGTCAACGTCACCAGACCAAGTAGACAAAGAGTTGCTTGCAAGAGGTTAGAGAACATTGTCTTGCTTAGAATTACTTTTCAGGCAATGAACTTGGTGTATTTATAAGGCTTGTTTGTCCTATTCCGTTCCCGGTCCAAGAGGTGAGCATCACTTACATTTCAGAAATGGCTAAATGAAAGGCTTCTTGGATGCTTTACGCTCAGTTGATATTTCCTTGAATGGTGGAAATTAAGCTATTAGAATATGAACAGGAATCACAACGGGTGCTATGGTAACTCTGTATACAGTTCTGTAGCTTTAGCGCTCAGTAATGTATCCCTGTTGCTAGGATCGACCCAACCTAAATCGATTCAACAAGGTGATGAACTGGATGCGAACCAGATTTCGACATGAAAATCACCTGCATTGCCACATAGATCAAGATAACTGAGGCTATTTACGTCTACAATGTCAGTCATTAGAGTACTGTAGGTGATTACGGATAAACCTCCACATCGGGGAGTAGTATTCATGTGGTGGTTGTAACGCCGATTCGTAGATCGGCAAGTGAAGAGTTTAATCAGGGCAGGGAATGTGACAACGTAGACTAGAGCAGTCGCTCATGGCGGCCATCAAATCCTGAACACCCTTTGTGTAGTAGAAGGATCATTTACGCTCTCTAGTGCACCCAATATTGTTGATCCAGCTGTTCTTCGCAGAACTAAAACGAGAAAGGATCTTCAGCCTGACCTACTACTGATGTACCACATTTCTCGGGTTTTTATAGGTACTTTGACTGGAACTTGGCGATTTAGATGGCCATTGGGGGCCAATTAAACTGCAAATCTAGGATGAATGAATCTTTGGTGATTACGGACACGTGGCTGGACTCGATTTCAGTGTCAGATCACAAATGATTTTGAAACCAGTGTGTAGCGATAAGAGTTACATGAAATATGAAAGGAAGAGACACGGCAACCCTATTAGCAAACTCAACTCAGAAAGCCATCTCTTCATTGTATAATGACCAATAAATCCCCCCGAAGAGGGGTCTACTCGGGATGTACGCATCGTTCTCGTAGAAGGGCCAATCTTTTCAAGGATCAGAGGTCCTTTGGTCTTGGAAGCGATTGCGATACGAGCAGGAGTTGAGCACTCAGTTAGTATAATGGCACGGTCTAATATAATGATTGGGCATCCGTTCCAACGAGAGCTAGTATGGATGAAATATTGTGATTGGGCATCGACCACACGCAGCACGAGAAGCAGGACTTCGTACAGAATATACTCGGCAACTTTTCCAAGGTGCTGTGTGTTTCTTCCATGATTTTGTTGATGATGTCTTGAAGCGCCGACTCACGCCTACCCGCAATAATCACCGACCCAGTGCCATGTTGGGCTATCACTCGTGCGGCCTCGGCTCCAAGCCCAACCCAAGCCACACCCGTGATTATTAGTCTTGCCTTTGATCTCCCCGTAAAGTGTGAAGTCCCCTCATCAGCAGTCGTTTGGCGATAGAATTCTTGTGGCATTGTTGAATCTACTGGTCATCGGTCCAAATTTTAGTCAGTTGTAAAGGCTACAACCGATGAATGAATGCCAAATGGCCTCGATTCAACAGTCAACCGACTGAATCACCTCTAGAACGCTCATAGCAGCAATGGTAGCCAATCAACAAGGAATTTTGGTATGCCTGACAACATGTTGATAAAAGCTGTGTTCCATACAACACCGGCATCCTTGATCTCTGCCTGACATGTGAGCTCCACCTCTTACTCATCCGAAGAATGCTACAAGCAGAGTATATCATGGAGAGCTTCCTATAATCCAATGTCTCCTTGTATGCAGGTCATCCAAGGCCAGAGCCCCAGGTCGCCCAAGATCATTAATCGCGTGTCATCGACCCTGGCCTTAGTGCTCGGCTGCTTTTACACGACCGTCCCCAACCCTCCGGACACTACCTGCGCACATGATATTTTCATTGAGTTGCTTTTATGTAGAAGAGATTTTCCAATTTTATAAACAGCTAGAAAAGATTCGTGGGGGGGGGAGGGGTAAGGGGGAGGAACAAAGATGTGCAGAACCGAGCTCACAGGAATTCAATATCTGGAAAATCAAAAAGCTCTGGTGGTGGTATGGCGTTCAGGCTCAACCCAGCCCACCCCTAATACGGCGAATTCACAATGTCCGACCTGGACCGGAGTTTACGGGTTGGGGTTTGAAGAACCTTGACCGGGGATTTCAGGGTTTTCTTGTTCACCATAGTAACATCGTTCGGCAGCGCGACAACAATGTTACGATCTTCGCCGAATTTGAAGTTGTCGGCAACAACGGTATCTGTGTAGCGCTTGATTTGATAGTCGTCCAGTTTGCCTTGCTTCACCTTACGGAAGTTCCAGGTGATGACGTATGGTCCAGTACTGGTTACGATGGTTCTTTCATCCTCTCCCTCGCTAGTATTGAACTTGGCTGGGGTAAATGACACTGGTTCATTCATGTAAGCGACATGTTCAGGCTTTAACTGGAGACGTTTAGGGACTGGCTTTTCGTTCTTTGGGAAACTCTTTTCAAAGCCATAAGTAGGTGTACTTGCCGATTTGATCATGGTGTCAATCAACAACAGATAGGTTTTACAGGTGGCTACAATGAAACGGCCACTAGCGGTAACATCAATACCAATAATGGGGTCACCAAGAGGAGGTAATGCGGTTTTTGCATTGATGCCCAGTTTGTTGAACAAGCGAATATCTCCCTTGTTACTTGCAACGGCAATCTGACCATTCTCCGTGGTGGTGGCGCAGCTGAAGTCGTTCTTGGTCACGTATTGTTTAAGTTGTGAATCAACCATCTTGTAGTGTGGTAAACGGGGATCCACTCTGTAGACGGCGTTGTGGCTCATACCAACCAATGTTTTTTGCGGTGTTAATTGGGCGAATTTGGTGTCCGGCATGATGTTACTGCATTGAATAAATTCGTGAACTGGCCACTCTTCCACTACCTTGCCGTACTCCAAATCCATCTTGTAAAGGGAGTGGTTTTCTTTAGGATCCATCAAAACCATTGAAGAATCCTCCTCATGTAGCATGACCTTGGATGGAGCAAATTTCTTTCCATTGGGAGTGGAAACATTGTTGATAGTGGTAGAGAACTCGAGTTGATCGTCATCAGTGTGCTTGAAAACACCAATTTTGTCTCCACGAACGACAAAAGAACGATCATGCTTGTATCCAACAGCAAGCTGGCTATTGGAATCGATGCCTTTGCCTGCAGATGTAGATCTCACTTCCACTTCTTCCTCTTCTTCCTCCTCCTCTTCTTCTTCATCCTCGTCTTCGGATCTACTGCTCTCTTCATCAGACTCGGAAAAGGCATCGGCCATCTCGACATCCTCTTGGTATGCCTCGGTGATGTATTTTTGGTCATCGCTTTTAACTTTGCTGAAATTCTGTTGGTTTAACGTTTCATACATGCATCTACCAAACGATTCAATGAATATCTGTTCTTCTTGTGCATCGGTGAACTTCAAGGACCAAGAGTAAACATAGCCGTTATCGTCGGTGTAACACCAAATAAAGGAGTGATGCTCATTGCTGAAAACAGGGTTCATATCAGAGCCAATAGGTTGTGAAATATATGGCCTGCCATCACCCTCGACACTAAGCCAATATTCATACTGATTGACCTCGATCAAATTAGCAACTGCGTCGGATGTTTGCAATAGAAAGGTGTTATGATTGATGCTGAAGAGGTATAGTTCTCCCTTAACTACAGCCACGTTATTTCCGTCAGGAGCAGAAATATAGGCAGGAGACTTTTCCTGGCTCACTTGACGCACGGGGGTGGATGGCGCAGATGGTTGCTTTTGAGCCACAACAGTGGGCGAGGAGGGCTCAGCCTTTTCGCTTACTTCAGGACTGAAATCAATGAAAAATGGTTAATGGGAATCTATCGAAGAGGGAGTTGATTTGATGCGTGCATCTACTTACTCGTAAATGAATTGCTTCAACTCTTCATTGCTGGCTTCAGAGTGTGGCTTTCTATATTTACGCTCGTACATACATTCGAATACTGTCAATTGGAAAGCTTCTAATCTGTCTGGATCGACTCGCTCTTCGGCAACGAACTCGAAATATTGGCCCTCCTGCAAAAGGAGAATAAATAGTAAAATTAGTCAGGGACACACTTGTTTGAGAGAAAATTGTCGATAATGCGGCTTACATTTTCTAGATCCGACCATAAAAATGAAGGCGAGCCCTCATACTCGGTGTGATAGAAATGCAGATGTTGATCTACAAGAAAACTATACTCTTCCTCATCTGGTATTACAGAAAAGTAGAGCAATCAAGCACTTAATATAGCTTATACATACGAAAAAATAATCAAGTCAAATGCCTACTGAGATTGTCTTCTTCAAGTTCTTCTTCGCCTTCCTCGTATACTCGAGATACAACCAATTGGTACTGGTACTCTGTCCCAGTTCGTCTAATTACAGCTTGACTGTCTTTAAAGCTAAACAGAATTAAAAAAGTCAGAAAGTTGATACTGACAATTGAACAACAAAGAAATGGCTTTTACATGCACTCTCGGCTCTTTCTATGAGAGTCGGGTCGAAGTAAAAAGAATTGACCGGAAGGAAGGGTAATTAGATCGGAGCCATCTGGGCTTTTCCAAATAAGTTTGCTAAGTGAATCGAAGAGGAACATCTTTACGTAGTTGTGAACAAACTATAGCAGGACAGTCAGTAAATTGACCTTTAAAGCCGCATGGAAAATGCTTGGAATGACTGTCTTTAATCACATGACTCTGAGGGTTTAAATCATAACAATAATCTCATGCATGTCATCAAAACAAGATCACACGAGCTGACCAACCATTTCTATTCAATGATTAATCGAAATTACAACCGCAGAACAACAAATGTGGCAGACTTATGCAAACAATTACTGATCAACTGTTTGATAAGATGAAACACAATCAATGCTTATTTAGTCTGATTTGAATGAAAATAGCAAAAATCGCAGCGCTAGCCGAAGATTAAATAATGCCTTGGCAGCGTTTGCACTGGATACTTCCATATGGTATGATTAGGAGCCATCATGACCATTCATGTCCTTACCATGAAGGTGTCCGTGCAGCATGGGTGATAGCACATTTGCTGGTCTCCCATTGCCGCAATGGAACAAGGACAACATGTGTATGGGTATGATTTCAAGAGAATCATGTCGGTCCTTGTTGGTTCGCATAACCACACGCATCCTAAAAGGACGCAGCCACCAAACTTTTACCCCAGAGCAGAAATACTAGCATCCTCGCACTTTAAAAATAGATTGATATGATGGTCATTTATATGAAACAGTAGAAGTACAGGATAGACAATACACAACACAAAACGGATAGTGCGTTATAGGAGATAAAGGAGTAGGTAGAGTCTAGTTAGGGGATAAATCATTACAAGCTGGGAGGTCGCAAAATGCAACATGATTTTGATACATAATATGAACAAAAAGTAAGCCAGGAATAAAGGGAAGCGCGCCTGTAGGGGGTGGGGGATAGTCAGAGAAACCGTGGTTGGTCATAAACTTATTGTACAATACTCGCTAGGAATGTCTACTCGATTATCAGCAGCAATATGGGGTCAGACATCTCCTCTCAAAACTACCAGATTCTGGCGATTAAGGATATTAACAAGGTAAGGGGTTATGGTCGATTTGGTTAGTTTAAATCAAGTACAGCTCGGATTTGTGCTCCTCCAGGAATAGTCGGAGCTCCTGATCGTTGACCCAAACTCTGTAGTCAAGCAACTTCAGAAACTCCTCTTCCATCCTGCTTACTTCAGTCGAATTGAAAACGCCAGATACCTCGGCCATGGTACGATTGCTTAGTCCTTCGGGGCCATAAAGATATTTCGATGCGACCAGTATGCTGGCGAGAAACAGTCTATGTGATGTGCCGTATTCCCCCTGCGCCTTGGCAGGAAGCCTCGCTTTCAGTCGATACAGATAAATCAGCGCGATAACTCCGGTAAAGATGCTTATGCGTGAGCGTTCTGCTACCCGAGTGACGAAGAGTAGCAGTTCTGGCATTTGGGTTTGGCGCAGTGGCCTCTGCTTGCAGTTTAAAATCCCACACAAGAACTCGGTGGTGAAATCTAAAGTTGATATTGTTAGGACATGGGTGTGAAGCTTAGCATGGAGTCCTCACTTACTGATGAGTGGGTCAGGAAGAGGCTTATAATCGGCAATCTGTTTAGAGGGGAGAACAGTGCAAGACATAGCAATAGTTGAAAATGCTATCTGGGGAATTTCAAGACTAGTCTCGAAGGAAATTCTGTTGGAACGGCTTTTGTGAAAACGGCCTTCTTCAAGATTCCCTGGGAGAGAATTCGTGAGTGGGATTTTAGTGCACAACGTAGGCGTCTTGAGCGTTATATAGCAGGTAAGGAGAGTCACGAGGCCCGCGCTTTTTTTTCTTGTTTTTATTTTAATAATGAAGCACAAACCGGTAGGAATACAGTCTCCATTCTATCTATTCTGATGATCTGCTGACCAATTATGGTATCATATGAACTACTAGATTAGTTCAAGATGTCAGGATTAGAAATCGGGGAGTGGCCTTAATCCACTCAGCCCTTGATGCCATTATTTATTTGAATCAACCAGTTATTATAGATATCATATCAGTGATTCTAGAGTGGAACAGGTTTCTATTTGGAAGTCAATATTATTGGGATTTGGCACATAGCATAGCCCCTGTTTCCTGTGTATGCAGAAGCATTAGTGTGATATCGGATAGACATTAAGTGGATGCCATATAGACCACTCTAAAACGGATCACTTCTGCTGATCCCCGTACAATCAACTCCGACATATGCTGAGCCATTACTTCGCGGATTAAGTGCGGATGTACGACTGGCCCTGGCAAATGAAACCCTCTCATTTGAGGGCTGCCGTCCCAAACCCTCATTCATCCGATTTATCACACGATCAAGGCCAGATGATTCGCTGGACGCCGCCTACATTAGGTGCAAGAGAGTCGCCGATAAGACTGCATTAAGCATCTGTGGATTAATAAGTTTCGATGAATGACCATTTGAGCATCAGGTGGGCCAAGAGCAAACATGATCACTCACGTGGGTGTGGATCTCAGCTAGTCCTACTTGGTCACGGTCTTCCCTAAGGCTCATATTGTTACCACGCCAAGGGATGGCATCCAGATTGTAGGTTGATCGCTTAGGTCGATTTTCTGCGATCCCTATTGTCGCTGGAGTATAATGAAAACAGACAGCGAGGAGAATTTCTGACACAAGGTGGACTATTGGACGTTAAACGCCGTTCCATTGGGCTTGTCGGGGGTGCGATTGGGCTCCTTGGATAATCCAACTCTGGCATTATGAGGGTTAGTCTGGTGAGCAGAAATATCGACGACCCAACATGCCAGAGGCTAACTTCCCTTGGTATAGTCCGCGACCCAATCTAAAAATAGGCCATTTTGGATGCAATCACTAATCACTCCTGTAGATGTGATTGGTGTATAGGGGCGGCTATCCAAGCCATGGTTATTTTTAGGGGATCTATTTTCGAACTGCCCACCAATCCCTAACCACTGAAATCGGTTGCGGATGAACTCGACGACCGTCGTTTCGAAATGGAACACAGGACGACGGGTACATTTGGAAGATCCGTGTATTTTTAAATTCGTGCGCCAGTGCCTCTGCACGCATGCCGCGAGCGCAGTGAAAATAGACACAGTGTATGTAAACTTGCAAGATTGAACAGTGCGGGTGCTTCCAATGCATAGCCACAGACAGGACAATTGGCTGTTTGCACTCGCTTGCCAGCACGAGACATCGCCTTGATTCATCGCACCTGATTGATGCTGCGTAAGTGGGATCAATCACTCCAACCGGCGCAATGTATCGCTTCCGATTACAATTCCTGCACAGGTCGATCAATGCCAGCCTCACATAACTTGGACGTAAAAGAGCAAAGCTGGGCATAAGTGGCGAAGGTGCACGCCTTCTACGTCAGTTCGCGCACAAACAGCAACTACCCGTTGTCAAAAATACGTATCACTCTAAGGGAATATGGAGCTGTCATGGGATTTCCAAATGCAGGTAAACCACTCGCCTAATTTGGGAATTCATCGCCAATATGGAGATTACAATACCACACTACATGCTCGTTCTCAAGCATTGGGTGCTCGGAAATTAGCTCGAAACCACTTCTACAATTGTGATTTGATTTCACAAGTGCAAAGAGATTAGTGGGCTTGCGTTAATTTGTGGCAGGGTGATGTGACACCATTTAAATCAGTGTTCCTTTAAACAGTCGAATCAACATATAAACTCCGCACCCAAACCAGACACTATAAGCTACCCCAGAGTGCCCTAAAACCCTTCATCCTCGCCTAATCCACTCGCCACATCAGGTCTTTGAAAGACATTGGCTTCCACTCCTTCCCTCCAAATGAGTAACTATCGCCAGCCTTACTCCAACCATCCGTTAGCCTATGATAACTACGAACACCCGACCGAGGATCCTTTCAGAGATCCGGCGCCGGGGCATATAGAAGAGCTTTACAACGCGAATGTGGCCCCTCCCCCAGGCTCCCGAAGATACAGACAATACATCGAGGATCGCCGTAAGAGTATCCGGCATATAGAGCTGATCTCTGGAAACCTGGTCATCGAGTGTCCAATTGCCGACAAAATCCTGGAGAAAGCCCCTAACAGGGGAGAAGAGTTTGAAACCATGCGGTATACCGCGGCTACCTGTGATCCAAACGACTTTTTACAGAATAGATACACCCTGCGTCCAGCAATGTTTGGCCGCACCACGGAGCTGTTTATCGTGATGACCATGTACAACGAAGATGAGCAGCTCTTTGTCAAAACCTTCACCGGTGTAATCAAGAATATCCGCCATCTATGCAACCGTTCCAAGTCCAAGGTTTGGGGGAATGAGGGGTGGAAGAAATGTGTTGTTTGTGTGGTCGCAGACGGCCGTACCAAGGTGCATCCTCGGGTGCTCAAGGTTTTAGGCGCCATGGGCGTGTATCAGGACGGCATAGCGCAAAGCACCGTCAACGGGAAGGGTGTCACCGCGCACATCTACGAATACACCTCCCAGCTTTATCTCGACAGTGATATGAGGGTGCACTCGATTGCTGAGCAGGACTTCGTGCCCATCCAAATGGTTTTCTGTTTGAAGGAGAAGAATGCCAAAAAGCTGAACTCCCATCGCTGGTTTTTCAACGCTTTTGCTCCGCTGCTGAATCCCAACGTGTGTATCTTGCTGGATGTCGGAACACGTCCCAGTGGCACCTCGATCTACCACCTGTGGAAGGCATTCGACAGGAATCCAAGCGTAGGTGGCGCGTGCGGTGAGATCTGCGTGGAGCTGGGCACCGGCTGCTCCAACCTTTGGAACCCGTTGGTTGCTGCGCAAAATTTCGAGTACAAAATGAGCAACATCCTGGATAAGCCGTTGGAGAGTGTGTTTGGATACATCAGTGTTCTTCCCGGTGCGTTCTCCGCATACAGATACGCGGCTTTAAAGAACACTGCCCCCGGAATTGGTCCTCTCGCGTCCTACTTCAAGGGAGAGACGATGCATGGAGCGGATGCCACTGGGGGTATCTTTGAAGCCAACATGTATCTGGCGGAAGATCGTATTCTCTGCTTTGAACTGTGCGCCAAGAAGAACAGCAAATGGGTTCTCAAATACGTGAAATCGGCCAAGGCAGAGACCGACGTACCGGATAATTGGCCCGAGTTCATTTCTCAACGTCGTCGATGGTTGAATGGCTCTTTGTTCGCTGCCTTCTTTGCCACGGCCCATTGGTTCCAGATATGGAGAACGAACCATGGCCTCTTTCGCAAGGGACTGTTTATGATCCAGTTTATTTATAACGTCATTAATTTATTCTTCTCCTGGTTCGCGCTGGGTAATTTCTATCTTACCTTCTACTTCATGGGTCAACAGAATTCCTCCGACGATAACGATGGCCCAGACCCGTTCTTCCATAAATCGAAGTATGTCTACTCCATTGTTCGAGAGATCTTCCTGTTGGGGATTATTGTGCAGTTCGTCCTTTCTCTTGGGAACCGTCCGCAAGGCTCCAAGATCATCTACCTCCTCTGCGTCTATCTGTTTGCTTTCGTGATGGCCATTATGCTGTATACCATCGGATTTAACCTAACGGTCTACTTCAGCAATCCCGACGTGTACAACAACCTACTGAAACAGCCCTTCACCAAAGAGACGGTCAACATCTTTATTGCGGTGGCCTCCACGTACGGGCTGTACTTCCTCTCGTCGTTTTTGTACTTCGAGCCGTGGCACATGTTCACCTCCTTCGTACAGTACATGTTCATTTTCCCATCCTACGTGTGCATCCTTATGGTGTACGCTTTCTGCAACACGCACGATGTCTCCTGGGGCACCAAAGGTGACAACAATGCGTCGGCCAATCTCGGAAATGTCACCTCCCTTACCAACAAGAAGGGAGTCGAGGTAGCGACCGTCGAGGTGCCCACCGAGAAACAGGATGTCAATGCGCTCTACGCCGACTTGCTCTCCGACCTCCAAGTGAAGCCCGAGCCGGAGAAGCAACAAACCGATGCGGCTACCAAACGCGAAGACTACTACCGGCTGTTCCGTACACGTACGGTGCTTACTTGGATGTTCAGCAATGTGGTACTGATCCTAGCGTTCCAGTCGGAAGTTGTCAACGGGTGGATTCACAGCATTGCTGGGGACTATGTCAGCTCTAGACCCTACCTGGACTTCATCTTTTGGTCCATGGCCGGCTTATCTGCCTTTAAGTTTTTGGGTTGCCTCGTGTATCTGTATTTGAGAATAATGTTTGGTTAGGACGAGTGCTGAAGATATGCGACCGGAACTTTCGTGTGTAATTAATTGATTAAATGTGCTGGACACCTATTTATTGAGTCTGGTTGGAATTTCTGGGTTTATTGACGGAATGAATTCACTACAAATTTGATCAATGAATTAGCGAGGAGCAACCAAGGGTGAGAAGTGCGACGGCCCGTACCAATAAAACGGATGCTGACCTCAAGCTCGCGTCGTTTTCTAGACTGATACGCCAGATCTCGTTGGAGCTATCTGAGCTAACATAGAGGTGTCCTTTACGATCAAAAGCAAGCCCAACCGGCCGAAAGCATGTGTCTTGACAATTGCCGGGGTCCAATTCCCCCCACACATCGAACACCTGACCAGAGATTCCTCCAACGGGTTTTCCAGTTACGGGATCAATAGGAACACGGACGATTTTACGTCCGTTTGGCCGATCCCTGTTCCAGGACCCATGAAAGGAGATAAAGGCATCCCAAGCATGACTGCAGCTAAATCCCCCGGCAACACCGCATCCGCTCCCATCGAAAAATTTAATGTCCAGAGGAGCGCTAAAGCTATAGTATTAGTACATTGGCTGTTGGTGACGGTGCAGTGCTGGAGGTACTTCACCTGTGGGCCTGCATAGCCAAGGCCGGGGGCATATTGTTTGTCGAGTTTCGGCACCAGGTATCGGAAATTAGCCTACATGGAACAGCGCTTAGCGAAAGCGAAGTAGGCAGGTATGACGAGGGAGGTCTACCCATTGTTCATGAAATCTGGCCAAGCCCACTGATTGCCTACAAAGTGTGGTTGATGTTAGTTGGCCAGCCGCCAAGAATGTGAGTTCATGACCAACCTCTCTCTGTGATCTGAGGATCGTATATGGTCAGGTTGTAGTCAGTCCTGGTAAGAGAGGTCACTTCGTCTCCACATAGACAGAGGCTAGGGTCAGAACAGCTCCTTACCAGCAATATGGCCAGCCGAAAGAAACGTTTGTCGCGGGGTTGGTCCTGTTGCCACCGAAGAAGTTCATCTCTTCGGCTGGATTCCACTCATGGATATCTCCGCCTAGATCCGAGCGGATCAGCTGATCCGAACCATTCTCGACCCCCCACACATTCTCGTGCCGATCGAGGCCAAGGCCACATTCATTTCTCACACCATCGGCAAGAACCGCACCGGCCTGAAAATCAAATCCATCTGGATTCCCTGGCAACCAAGAATCACCACTCGCCCCGAGATCGAAGTACCTGGAACAAGACCCGATTAACCACGCGTCTGCGGAAGAGAACCGGCAACCTACCTGACCTTCGCCCGATTGGAGTTTGGGTCCACATTTCCAGAACTTCCGACATTGATGAACAGCCTTCCGTCGGACTCTCGGATCAGTAGCGTGCGGGTGAAATGGTTCCCACCACCGTCGATGTTCCGTATCACCCTCTGCGGGGTATTCGTGGCGAGAGTGAGCTGGCCAGCGCCATAAGGCCACCGGTAGGCTGTAGTGTCGTTGGATAGATAGAGGTGGTCCTGGAAGTACGCTATGCCATGATTCAAGGTGAACTGCGCGGGGAGGTTGGTTTGGTTGATGATGGTATATTTGGAAAACGCCCCCGAGGCATCCTCCCGAAGCGCCACTACCTCTTGCGACTCGACGCACACCACAAGCAAGGACCCCGCGGGGTCAAAGGTGATTCCCCGCGGATGAGACATGTTCGACATGAGCAGCTCCCCCCTATACGTACCGTCCGTGGCCAAGTTCCCTACGTTTCGGCCCCACACCATGGATGGCAAGCCGATCAGAATCTGAGCTAGACACAAGTAGTTTCGGAGCATAGTTTGGTTCCATTCACCATGACAACGTCCACTGGGTTTTATATCCGTCGAGGCTGAGTCAGCGACCTTGGTAGATTAAAATAACCGCATCTCGCCAATGACGTGACCGTCCTCCATGATGTCAGAGGGGCCTTGTTTGCTATGTTTGAAGTGCTGCTGTATTAATAGCCAGTGGTATGTTGGTTGGGGGACAGCCAGTCGGTTCATTTGAAAGGTGGTTTATTTCAATGGAGAGAAAAGAAGCTGTTCACAAAATGCAGATGGGTGGTTCAGTTCTAGGGGAGGAACAAAGAAAGGTCGATTGATGAAGGGCACGAAGGTTTCGGGCTGGAGCCGCTCAGTGGGACAGGTATTTACGTCCCTTGAGCTTTCTCCGGTTGAGAATTCTGCGACCGGACTTGGTGCGGATTCTGGCCAGGAAGCCGTGGCGTCTCTTGCGAACCAGATTGCTTGGCTGGTATTCGTTTCCGTAGGTGACGCATCGGATCTGCTCCATACCATTGACTCGGAGTCCGGAAGGAACACTAATGGGGTAGAGCTCGGTTTAGTAAAGGATCTCAAGAACTCGCTTCCGTAGCTGCAGTAACTCACTTCAAGGCGTTGGAGGGTCGGGCGAAACGACTGGTTCGGGGCGAATGCAAATAGGAGTTAGTCTCGTTTGCACGGCGAGGCGGTCATGGAGGAAACTCAAATTACCTGGACAGGTGGCCAGCCAACGACTGGAGCCCGGTGACATTTCTCTGAACAGGTTGACGGAAGCCAGCCAACAAGCCGAATGGTCTGCTAAGTAGTTGAAACATGGTGAAACTTCGAAAAGTCTGGGGTCTTCGTCAAGTCAGGTCTCAAGGCGAAGTCCTTTACTTCAATTAATAAAACCAGCAAGATTTTTGCCGCTCAATTTTGGGGTCAGAAATCTCCACCTAGAAATTTTCGTTTTCTGTCGACTCTAGTCAATGGTGGTTGGTTTGAGGGTGAATAAAATTAATCAAGGAAAGTTTATTGATGAATGCGATAAGATTTAATAATTTTGAACCAACAGAAGCTTAGATGAGGTGGCTGGTTGTCTGCAGAGTGGGCATTCCGGCTGAGTGATCATTTCAATTAGCTGTTGATAAGCGTAGGCAAATGAATGGCAGATCGCCCCGTTGCTTACCTTGTTTCGACACCATTCGCAGATGCATGTCCAGCAGAAAAGATGCCCGCATGGAGTTGCCGTTGTATCCTTGCGTGGCGACAGACAAAGTGTGCACGATTGTGCGGAAGATTCCACATCCATCGAGTAGTTTCTGTTGATTTGGCCAAGGTCAGACAAGCTCTGCTCGGGGTCGATCCAACATCTACTTACAAATCGGTATCTGCCTCCTCCTCCACCTCTTCCTTTGGTGTATTGTTGAGGCTTTGACGATAAGAGAGGAATCCTTTAACCAACAGTTGTATGACGATCAACACACCAAGAATCTCGTAACCAACACGCTCCTCGCCTTTGCGTAGCTTCCGAGTGAAGATCTAAAGGGAGCTGCGTAAGTACCGACTGGCTCCATTGAGGTGTGAAATATCGCTTACATAACGTATCCCAGTGAATCTTTTGGAGAAATGATAATACGCTCCAAAGAAATAAAAGATAGCCATATGCGTTGAGCGTACGTAGGTGGTGAAGAACGTCTGAAGCTTAGCTGAGTGCTCAGTAAGCCATTTCTGCACTCTGGGCTTCAGACCTTGTTCTTCTGTTTTCGCGGCTAGCAATTTCCGAACTTTAACATGAGCCCCGAGCAATAGATAAGGAAGAGATTACCATTGATAAGTTGCCGTTGGCGGCTTGTTTTCCTTAGGCTTGTGAGGCCTCTCGCTGCCAGGTAGGGTGCACAGACATTCAGGAACACCAGCAATGCACGCCGTATAAGACTTGGGTATGTTCCTGCTTCTGTGGTCACTTGCAAGATATCACAATACTCCTCCCCTAACGTTTGTGAGCCCAACAACGTGGTCAGCGACAGGTATACCAATTTTGAAGCCAGGTTGAGCTCGTTTTGGTACTGCAATTGTCTTCTTGTTCCTAACCAGTCTTGAAACACCCCGACCACTTTCTCTTCCAGCACTTTCTCATAATAAACATCCTTCTGGTTGGCTCTAATGATGTCAGGTTGAGCACCAGGAGGGAGAGATAGCTTCATAGGTATGCGAACACGATTGTGGTCGAATCTTGGTTCCGATGGTTCACTGGGAGTGGGCTGTGTAGAAGTCATTGGGAAGTAGCACTCCTCAGAGTAGAGGACAATGAGCGAAGGGGAGACCAAACGAACCACACATGTTGCGCATCGTCATGTGACACATGATTATCAGCATTGATCATTTCTCACCAGAGATTGATCTTGGCTTACAAATACAAGATGGTGGGATTTGGCATTACTAAAAATCAGAATCAAACCGACGAGAATCTCCATTCAGCATTTATTTCAAACATGTATATACAAGAGTACAGTGGAGCAGACAATCGTATGTGTACAGAGAAGAGGGTGCAGTCCAGCTCCGTGGGGTGTCGGCCCCAGCCTAGTCCCTGACAAAGTGCCTGATTTGAGCAGAAACCGCTCGTTCGATCGGGATAATGAGCTCACGTTCCTCGTTGCTGGAGGCGTGTTGGTCATGCCTTCTAGAGTCGAAGCGGAGGCTACTTGTGTAAGGATTGCTCACATGATGATGGTGCCTCGCTGATGACTTTGCCTTCCCAGTAGAGGCGCGCTTGTGAGCCCTCCATTTACTGCGCACGGCCTCTTGGACCTCTCGCCAGAGCTCGACGGTCCATAGCTCATATTCCTCCTTGGACACGTGAAGATCATACTGGATGCAGTCAAGAAATTCCATTTCCAAATCGTTGACCTGTGCCAAAGTGGAGCTTGTGTAACGCGCCCAATCCATATTGAAAGGGTTGTTTTCTTGATGGTATTTCGAGGCCACTATCAGTGCGCCAACAAAAGTATTCTTTGCGAAGTACAGCCGCTGCTGGGCATTGGGTTCCAATGAAGCCTGTTGCTCAAATCCATCTTCGTCAAATGGGGACGTGATATTGTGCATCCCCTTCCAGCCGCTGGCCTCTAACGGTGTATACTCTCGGCCGAACATCATCTTATGGACAGCTCCGCGCAGCTTGTACATATAATAGAGTGAGAGGATCGTTGTTGAATGGGCTGTTTGCGAAGCGTTGACCGTTTCTCGGACAAATTCTCGCAAATCCAAGCGATTTGAATCTGAGACTGAGTTGAAGGGACGCCAGACCCTGTCGACAACATATTCCGCTGCATCTACAGAGACATAACTCAGCTATTAGCCGGCTTATAAGGGCTTGGTCAAGAAAATACGTACCAATGAGTGTTTCGGCATCTCCAAAAGCTGAGCCAGCACAGTGCATGTTGGAGAGGTATTTCAGAGTGAGTTGTGGAGTACGCTGTGCGGCTACAAGTGTGTGGTAATCGCCGGTCTAACCAAGTGGAGCTTCCACCTACCAAGGAGCTGGTCAACCGTTTATATCGAATCAGCGAAGAACCTTTCCACAGAGTTAAATTCTTCAGATGGCTTTCCAAATAAGTCCAAGGCTGACTGGTTTTAATTAAATCGAATCGAAGTTCTCGCAGTAACCAGGCCGTAGCCATTTGATCTCTTCGATCCATTGAGGTCTAATACGAGGCCCAAAATTGGTGCTACGAAGCATCCACAACATTAATAATTTAGACAAAATTGCTACTGATGATTTCTATTTCAACAATATGTACGCATTACTGCTCATCGCTGCTATCACAGTGGTTGATGCGTGGTTGATAAGTGCGCTCATCAGTGAGGTCTGGAATAGGAATGGTCCTTGAAGTGTCCGATGCAGCCGCGTATCCCTGCCATGTTTTCCACAGCCTGATGTCTCGTAGCAATGGGCGCAGTCTGTTCTACCAGACGCCTCAGACCAATGCTAGCTCGACACCGACAAACCATTGTATGGCGGCGGCGTCGGCATGCACACATCGATGCTCCCTTCGAAGTAGCGATCTCCGCTGCAATCAAATGCCCAGGGAAATTTCCTTCATCTCGCATTCAAGACAAATTACAACATATGCACCCAGGACACGGAGGGGATTCATTTATTCCGGGCCGAATGATCGTTTACCATGCCCTGCCATACAGCTCCAGTGGAACTCGGGCGCCGGAGTTTACTTTCCAACCCGAGGCCATTGTATCGCAAAGTTCCGCACTTCATGGCGAGCTTCCAAGCGGGCCATAAATAAGCGTCGCTCCTCTATGGACATTTCATTTGATACCACCATTGCCATCCTAGGCTGTATATTTATAAAAACCAACCCTATTTATCCTTTGGTTTGAGTTTTCCCATGTCCCGCATACCGACATGGTATAGCATTTCCCCCTCTTCGGACCCAGTGGTGGAGTTCTTCCAGGCAATAAATCAAGACGATGTAGATAGAGTTTGTGAGATATTTAACCAAAAGCAGTTTGACCTGAACTACATCCGTGATGAGGATGGTCGTGCTCCTCTCATGGTGGCAGCTTTCCGAAATCGGATCAAGGTGTTGAAGTTCCTTGCGAGCCACCCCACTGTTGACTTGGAGCTAAGAGGTTTGGTTTTCTTCTAGACGTGTAACAACCCCATGCCCTGGATGCAGCTCACTTATTCTATCTCCAAGAAAGACAATGAAGGAAATACTGCGTTGTACAAAGCTTGTGCGGCGGGTGCTAGCGAGGCCGCCGAACAGTTGATCAAAGCCGGCGCCAATGCTGATGCTGAGAACAGGGTAAGGTTGTATTTCTACTAGTTGGGGCCGATGGTAGGGGGCTAATCTACCGTTTCTATCCAGGAGCTGAGCACTCCGCTGATCATTGCCGCCTACAACGGCCACGCGTCGCTGTGCTGCTTCTTAGTGGGCATCGGCCATGCAAACATCAATCATCGGGACATCACCCAGAAAACCGCTTTAAGCTTCGCGAGCTTTGAGGGCTACGAAGATACGGTGGAGGCGCTCCTGGAGCGGGGGGCCGAGGTGGACTGTGTGGACAAGGTTTGTGCTTCGTGTCTGATTGGGCCATCGGGGTTAGCACCACCTAACATTTGCCACTTCTTAGTTCGGCTGGTCAGCTCTGATGCTGGCGGCCCATGCAGGCAAGGTTTCAGTCGTGCAAAAGCTCGTGGAATACGGCGCAGACGTCACACTTACCACCGATAACGGCAAGAATGCAGAGGATCTGGCTCGGGATGCTAGCCGCTTGGCAATTGTGCGGATCTTGGCCGACTGTGAAATCCCCAATGTACCCAGCAAAAGGCCTACCATCCCCGCACCAATCCCCTTCAGCGTTCGCCCGAAGTCGCGAATCTTATCGAGAGAGCTTGGAAGCTCGACTCTGTCTCCGTTCCCAAGCACGATTAGTGAGCAGCCTAGCACCGCGAGGAGCTCCCCGGTCTCCTCTATCACTCTCACCGGCCACCGAAGCTCACGGGGATCCAACTTGTCTACCAAATACATCAGATCCCACAATTACCGGCTAGGCTCCGGGAAACAGGCGTCATCCGAATTCCATATCGCCGACCAAAGGCCTGCGACGTCAACTTTTACGAGATCCATCAAATCTTTGGACGAGAGCTCCTGGGAGCAAAGCCAGTGGGAAAGCTTCTCCAACGAGAAGTCCGGCTGGAATGTCAAGTCTCCCTTCCAAATCAAGCTTGACCGGCGACAATCGCGTTCCTCGTACGACAATCACCAGCCACTGATTGAGCCGGAGTTTCAACGTCGGCGATCACCGCCACATCCCCGCATGATGACCAACCCTTCTATAGCGGGAAGCCAGGAGGAGCCGTCCGATTCTAGAAGGCTCTGGGAGATTGCCTCGAAGCTTCTAACCTGCTGCTGTGTAAACCACTGTTTGGCTGATTGCGGGAAGTTGACCGACTCGGATGTGCGCCAAGCTTGGAGAGAAAAAGTCTCCCTATGTATAATAATTCTGCTGATCTCCGCCTTCTTTGGCTTCCTAACTTTCACCTTTTCAGCGGTCGTTTGTCGCCAGAGCCCGCCCATCTTTGCCGAGGATGTGGCCCACAAATATGGGTTTGAGGGCAAAGGAATGCAGCTTATGATCGTTCGGGGCAGGCTCTATAATGTCAGAGACTACTTCCGCTTTGGCTACCACAGGCCCATCCTTCCTTTCCAAGACGAAGATCTGGCCTCGGTGATCAACCCCTTGTTGGGGCATGATATTAGTGAGTTCTTTCCGATTGACAAGTTTGCCTCCAAGTGCCGGAAGTGGCCACTGAGACCTAGTTGTGCGTTCGAAGGGATGGACAAGCGCTACCATTGCCACAATAGTCCGATCTCCCGAAAAACCTTGGAGTCCCTAAGTATACAGAACTTCGTCGCCTTCTCCTGGGAGTCCATCCAGGAGAAAGAGAGAAAGCTATTCGTGTACAACGACAAGGTTTTCTCTCTCGAACTTTACCTGTACAATAACGAAACCTATCTGGGAGATGCCCAGTTCACCTCGAAGTTGTTGAAGCTGATAGGAAGAGACGCCACCAGAGACATCATGAGAGATCGTGGTTTGAAAAACATGATTCCCTGCTTCGAAGACCAGCTGATGGTTGGGATGGTGGAGGGGTCAAGTACCGGCTGCTTCGCCTCCAACCTGCTGATTGTGGTGTCCAGCGTTATCCTCGTGGGTATCATCTTAATCAAATTTGCCTCGGCAGTGGCCTTCGACTGGTTTTTGTCCAAAAAGCTAGGGAAGATCTCAAAGAAGGCCAATCCCTCCGATCCAATCAAGCCCATTATCCTGCTTGTCACGTGCTACTCCGAGGGAGAACACTCGATACGGACGACTTTGGACTCGCTGGCCTTGACCAGTTACGAGGATGAAAGCAAGCTGCTCTTCGTGATATGCGACGGGGATATCATAGGCTCTGGGAACGACAAATCTACTCCCAACATCGTTTTGGACATCATAGAGCCGCTAGACTCGGCCGCGGCAATTCCCGAGCCTGCTTCCTATATTGCGGTAGGAGACGGTGCCCGACAGCATAACATGGCACAGGTGTACACTGGCTTCTACCGCTGCCAGGAGCATCGGGTGCCAATATTGGTGGTGGTCAAGTGCGGAACCCCGAACGAAAGAACCACTTCTAGGGCCGGAAACCGCGGAAAGAGAGATTCGCAGTTGATCCTGATGCGATGGTTAAGCAAGATATGTCTGAATGAGAAGATGAATCCACTAGAGTACGAATTGTTCGAGAAAGTCAGGATTCTGATGAGTTTCACACCTGATCAATTCGAGATGGTCCTGATGGTAGATGCGGATACTCTGGTTGAGGAGGACAGTGTCAGCCGGATGGTGGCTGCGATGGAACGAGATTCGAATGTGATGGGGCTTTGTGGAGAGACCAAAGTAGCAAACAAGAAACAAACTTGGGTGACCATGATTCAGGTACAGTACGCGTCTACATGCTCTTTACGCAGACAGTCCTTAACAGCTACCAATTCCCGATTCAAGGTGTACGAGTACTACATCTCGCATCATCTGGGGAAGGCTTTCGAATCGATATTTGGTGGAGTCACCTGCCTACCTGGCTGCTTTTGCATGTATCGAATCAAGGCACCGAAGTGTAGCGATTACTCAGTGCCGGTGCTTGCCAATCCAGAGATCGTGGCACTGTATTCCTCCAACCATGTCTCCACGCTTCACCAGAAAAACCTGTTGTTATTAGGAGAGGATCGTTACCTCACGACCCTGATGATCCGTACCTTTCCCAAGCGGAAGATGATATACGTGCCAAAAGCCATCTGCAAGACGGTGGTTCCAGATGAATTCCGAGTGCTTCTGAGCCAGCGTCGACGTTGGATCAACTCCACCATCCACAATCTACTGGAGCTGATCCTGGTTCCACAACTATGTGGGATTTTTTGCTGCTCCATGCAGTTCGTGATCCTCCTGGAGCTAGTCGGAACGGTCATCATGCCGGCCTCGTTTGTCTTCTTCTGCTTTCTGATCCTGGCTGCATTCACTGGGGCCGATGTCTGGCTGCCACTACTGTTCATGTGCATCGTATTCTTCCTCCAGAGCCTACTAATCGCCGTGACCACCAGAAAGATGGGGTATGTTCTCTGGATGGTGGTGTTTATATTGGCCATGCCGATATGGAATTTTGTCCTTCCCATATATGCGTTCTGGCATTTCGACGATTTCTCTTGGGGAACCACGAGAAAGATAGACGGTCTGAGCAGTGGCGACGAACACGGCAGAGACGTAGAGCAGTTCGACCCCGGCGATATCCCAACCAAGCATTGGCACGAATGGAGCACTGAGAAACGTGGCTCCACGAGCGACGAGGTTGAGACTCTGAGACCAGGTTCCGATGCACACTACTATAAGCACGGCAGACTCGACGGACCAAATCTGAGTAGAGAGCTCAGCGTAATCAACGAGAACGAGATCATCGAGGATGTCGTGGTTGAGCCAATAAGATACACAGCCGAACCCACTCATCGTTATATGCCGAATCAAGCCCGCGAGCTGGATGGCTCAAGCAAATACAAGTCGCTTCAGAAAAGACACCACAGCGAGGGCGACCACATGACCGACCAAGGCAAGCTTCGCTATAGCCAGCTCTGTGGCCCTCGTCCATATCAGAATGGCAGCACCGGGGCCCCTACATTCGTCTCCACCGCGATACCACCAATGAGCGATCCCATGGACCTGTATCATCCACAGTTCTCCCATTACTCTATGCCGCTCTCCGTCTCCCCGCTTGGATATCAACCTCACCACCAGGCACGCCAGACATATATCCCACGGGTACAGGCCTCGCGTTCATTTGGCATGAACCCCGTCTATTCCATCCCATCCTACAGCTACCATCAATTCGGACATATGCCGCATCCAAATGCACGCTACTCCACACCCAGTCCAATGCACGGGCAGCTGTATCATCGGGCACCCTCCTGGACTGCACCCTACCAGTTCTACTCCTCTCCCTCCAACCGCACCTCCCAAGCAGCATCATCGCGCACCCTAATCCAGTCCAGGCCCCAATCAAGACTCAACGGGCCTAGAGGCTATTCAGTTTTGAACCAGAAATGAGCACAGTGCAAAAGCAATAAATCCATTCTTTACAAATGCGACGAACGCTCCACAAACACGCCTGACCGTATGGTTTTTAGGAGTTTATTAAAGTGATGCCGAGTCAAATAACGCTCTACTTCATCCAAAGACGGTGTAAAGTATGAGCAAGTAACTCGAAAAGGTGGCGCAAGAATTAACGGTTGCCTGAAGAGGAAATCGGTTAGTACACAGTCGCTGCTCGGTCCATGGACCATGGGATGGGACTTACTCTTGGCGACACGCTCCAATTCGTCCTTCTTCTTGATGGCGTAACTGTTGGAGGAGCCCTTGGCGGCGTTGATGAGCTCATCAGCCAAGCATTCAGCAATGGTCTTGACATTTCTGAAGGCAGACTCACGAGTACCAGTGGTCAAAAGGTGGATGGCTTGGTTGACTCTTCTCAAGGGAGAAACATCAACGGCTTGTCTACGAACAGTACCAGAGCTACCGATGCGGGTGGAGTCTTCGCGGGGTCCGGAGTTGATGATGGCATCAATGAGGACTTGAAGAGGGTTTTGATCGGTAAGAAGGTTGATGATCTCGAAAGCGTGCTTGACGATACGGACAGCCATGAGCTTCTTTCCGTTGTTACGGCCGTGCATCATAAGAGAGTTGGTGAGGCGTTCAACGATGGGGCACTAGCAAAGCACAAACGGTTAGTATCATCCACGCAGCCCCAAGCAATTCGACCTACGTACTTGGGCCTTTCTGAACTTCTTGGTAGCATATCTACCGGCGGTGTGGGGCAAGTAGACAGGAGCTCTGATTTGGAGGTAGTCGGTCAAGGAGATGTCCTTGATCTCGAGGTCTTCATAGGACCACTTGTTGAAAAGTTGGATGCCTTGAGCCTCGGCAGTGATTTCAGCAGGAAGAGCCATGTTCTGTTTCCCCTGAGAAAGAACCAACGAAAGTTAGCACACATCCGTGGATGGATGGAAACGGAAACAGTCCGATGTCGCCATCTCCGGCGACCTCAAACCCACTCGAACTAACCGTAGTACTGAAGGATGACAACCGACAGAAAAGACCGTTCTCCCGCTGCTACGCGGTGAATTTTGTTCATTTCGAGCTGGCACCCACGGCCAATCACAGCGGCGCTGACCAAGCGATCTGACGCTGGAGCGAATTCCGATATTTCTGATGAGGATTTCCCTCATTTTATTCCCCGGATGCGGATCCGCACCATTCCTGGATGAATTAAGAAAGGCACACTGTCGATGCAGAGAGGGGGATCTCATTAGTCGATGGCCTAGGATCCTTGGTTCACCGAGATCAAATCAATTCCAAAGATATCCAAGAAATAGTGAACTTTCTAGTACTTTTCACTCTTCAACGTAGGTCCACGTTTCACTGTTGACACACGCGTATAGTGATGGTAGGTTCATTTGTTACCCTGTCCATTGGCGCCATCCCCACCACCATTACCAACCCCTGCTCCCATGTAGAATTTTACCAGAAGAGCACAGCAAAGCGAGAAGATAAAGACCTTTGTTGGGTTCACGAATACCAGGTAACCTAGAGCAGAACCAGCTCTCCCTTTCACCCACCCACACACTCATTCATTCTTTCTCCGGGTTCTTTCGGCGAACAGTGAGAGGGTTGCTCGTGAGACCCTCGAAGCCTTTAACTGGAATGTTCAGCTTGCCGTCGATGGGTATTTCGGCCATTCTTTCTCTTCCAAGGACAACGGGGCTCATCACTCCGTCCCCATAAACTACCAAGAGCTCAGCGATGTGTTTGAGGGGTATAAAGGTGGGTTGTTTGTTTCGTCGTGAGTTCCACACTGACGTAAAGCGAGTCGTACTTTAACTGCCTTCCATCCCCTTTGGTCCAAAAGATCCCGACGAAGACGCCATTCTGGTGGAAGGAACAGAGAAGTTATGCAACGATCTCGAGGTAGATCCTACCGATGTGGTGATGTTGGTAGTGGCGTGGCACCTGGGCGCCGAACGGATGTGCGAGTTCAAGAGAAAGGGCTTCGTTGACGGTTGGGCAGCTCTGGGGTAACTGATAGTGTACTTCCTCACATGCGAGAGACCGAAGATAACCCGGGACCCATCTAGGTGCGACAATTTGGAAAAGATGAAGAGCGTCCTTCCTGCGCTGAGGGAGGAGCTGAACGATGAGGAGAAATTCAAGCAGATCTATCAATTCACCTTTAAATTCAGTAGAAGCGAGAACCAGAAGAGTCTGCGTACGTAACGGGGTTTGAATGACTCGAATTGACCTGCACATCACTAATGCACGAGGGTTCTATAGCACTCGATATCGCCATTCTGCTGTGGCAGCTCCTTCTCGAAGGAAAATATACCCATCTCGATGTCTGGATTCAATTCTTACAGGAGAAGCATGGAAAGGCCATCTCCAGAGATACGTGGAACCTGGTTGGTATCGGGATTTGACCTACATTGCGAGAACCCCCCTTTGAACTGTGGTCATAGTTTCTAGATTTCATCAAGAGTTGCCCGAACGACTTCAGTGGCCACGACATGGAAGGTCCGTACACCAATCCCCAAATACCCACTGCCCTTACTCATCCCCGTTTGCTTTCCATAGGCGCTTGGCCAGTTCTCATCGACGAAGTAAGTTTGCCCAAATGTTGTCACCTGATGTACCGATTCACCTTAACCTCATCCTCGCTAGTTTGTGGAGTATGCTCTAGAGCAGAAGGTATAAACGGCAACAAGGACAAGCCCTTGTACATAACCCCCATTGGATCGTAAGCATAATAAACGCACTGCTTTTCCTTGGATCCACGTCTGCACAAAAGGGTTGCTTCTTGTCGTTGTTCATTGCGTAGACACCAAATGGCTCTAAAACGTGTGTGTGTGTGGGGGGGGGGGGTTCATTTATTCGGTTTTGATTTGAGTAGCGGGTGCCGCGTGGGGTAATAAATAGGTAGAGAAGGGAAGGTTTTCGAGGTGGTCGTTCATATGGCTATATACACAAACATAGTATTTCATGGCAACCCCGCTCCGGGATGTTGCTATCTTACAAGTTGCCCCGTTCGCCAATAGTACTCAGAGTTGAGTGGCTGGATTCAGGGAGGGACGGATGGAATGGTGGAGAGTATCTGTACAGACCCAATACGGAGCCAGTCCGATGGTGTAGCTGGGTAATAAAGATCGTTTTTGGAGGGTGAGCGGCCAACTAAGATACGTAGTCCGCGTCTATCACATCTGTACAAACGATGATTAGCGGGTGCACTGACGAATCTACGTAACACTGGACTAAGGACCTACCTCCAAACACTGATTCCATGTTGAATGGATCCGCAGGCCATTCGAGGGTTTCTGAGATCGCACTCGGAAGCATTGAGAAGTCCGTGCACGAGTCGGTGAAGGAGAACAGCTGATTCGGGTCCTCGCTGTTGAAGTCGAAGAGGGTTTGAGGGTCTTCGCTGTGAGGGATGGAGAAGTTGGGCGCACTGGTGTTTCGACGGAACGTTAGTTGGGTGATGCAGATGGGTATCAGCCACGAACGCCTTACCTGGCTATCGCGGGTGTCTCGAACATCTGGTGGCTGGAAAGCGGATCGTCCGACTGAGGAATGTCGGAGAACGGATCAGACATGAACTCCGCTGCCTAAAGAAGTTCGATGAATACCGGATACGGGCCAGAGAACAACGATCCCTCCCCCTACTTACCATCGAGCTGAGGCTGTACATGGAGTTCGATTGACTGACCTGATCGTACACAGTTTGTGGTTTAGATGCGAATTGCTGCGAATGGGTTAGTACAGGGGTCGCGATTGAAATGAACATGGCCACATACTCGGTAGGTGTCATCGTAGTCGAGGCACGGCTCGGACACGAACCCGTTCACCTCACTCGATAGGGCGTCTGTGCCGTCGTAGGGCGGGACATCCGAGAACAGCATATACATGTCGTCGTCGTTCTCGAATAGAAGCGACGGGTATTGCCCGGTCCCGGAACTCAGGTCCACCCCATCCGTATCGTCAAACGCCGGAAGCTCACCATCCGAGTCGAACGGATCGGTGGCCAAATCTCCATGGGTGGGTTGTAGCGTGTTCTGGTACAGGTCATGGGGATCCTCGGTCGTCAAGTCGGATGGCAGCAGGTACGGCGCCAGGGCCGACATGGTCGATGGCTTTTTGGATGCGCCGGGAGCTCTGGTGATGCTTTTCCCGTGTGCGGCAGTGGCACACTTGGGGCAAAAATACTGCTCCGGAAGATTATCCTCGGTGATGCCTAGGCACTTGAGATGAAGCCAGTTACGGCACATGTCGCAGAAGATCATCGTCCCGATGTCCGAACGGTCGCGTCCACAGACGCAGTCCACCATGTCCTCCGTCTTGCGGGAGCATCGATGGTTCTTGTAGCCACGGGAGGTCTTGTACTTCTTCTGACATTTGGTGCAGCTAAAGGGGACGGCAGAGCTCCTGTGGCGGGCCCCATGGGGTCGGTCAAGCTGCCTTCCCACCCGGAATCTGGACACCCCGAATTGAGGGGTGGGTTGTCTCTCCGGAAGAAGGGGCTTCTTGCTCGGGGTCACCCGAAGGAAGTTCTCGCTACTTCCGATGACGAGGGAGCCTCGGGAACAAATCATCCGTGGGGATCCGGTGATGGTGACGGTGCGAGGATTGAGGGGCGTCTGTTTGATCACCGGCTTGTAGCTCGACTGGATTCTCTTGAAAGCGTCCATCAGGGTAAACCTAAGCCCATTGAGAGTGCTCAGGGACTTGGGCCTTTTGCATTCCGGGGACGGAGTTTGTGAGGAGATAATGATGGGTGATGTGTTGGTGGAGGGCCCAGTAGGCGTCACCGTGCTCGGGCGTTGGGGGAGGATTTTGTTCATGGACACGTGGGTGATGTTGAGATTCTGGTCCAGCACATGACTGTTGTCTTCTACAACCGAAGTAAGATGAAACTCAACACTGCCGGCAAGTCGGCTTTTCTTTTCTGTAAGCCCTAGGCCGCTGTAGCCAAGCTGGCCATCTCGGGCGAGCCCTCGGGCGTCAAGGGGTAGCGAGCGCTTCCTGTAGTTGTCTGGGGTAGGTATGGCTGGGCAATTGTTGGTGCCGTGAGTTCCGGCCAGGACAGGCTTCGGTGGGGGCTTCGATCTGGGAATCGTGAAAGAGGAGATTCTTCGGATGGTTTTGAACGGCGAGGTTACCGGCTCGGTTTTGGCCACCTTCCTCTCCCTGGCGGTGGTGGGTGGGCCAGTTCGCAAGTAGAGCTGTTCTGGGAGGTTTTTAGGTTGCTCCATGCTAAAGTGTTGGGGAACGATGGTCTAGGTTAGTAGTTGCCAACAACAGGGTTGAGGAGTTGCACAAACCTCAAGGAGGGGAGGGAAGAGAAGGAGTAGGCGTCGGTTAGCGGGGGCGTGTCCATAGATACGTCGAGAAGAGTTCCCCCGGAGCAAAAGCACAAGTAACAGTGGTTTCCCGCAGAGTCAACCGGGTGATAGCAAAGGTACGGAATCGAGGCTGCTCTCTATCGAGATAAAATTTACTGCCCCTTCGAATTGTTGACAATGGAGCCTCGAGTAAACAAGTGGATACTGATGTAGATGTGACCGCGAACGTTGTAGTGGTCGGAATTGTTTTTCTGATCCTGCATCGGATTTCCCCCCGCAGTCCAGATGATTGGTGGATGGAGTTATTTACACAACAAGTCCCGTGGATTGCGTAGTGTGATTCGAGCATCCTGAGTCAGGGAGTTTTGCATCCTGCTGGTTCAAATAGGAATCGGGTTGATCTAAACGTCTAACCTTAATCGAACTTGCATTGCCTGGGGCTTGTCGGGGCAGAGATGGTGGGCGACAAGGATGGCTGAGAGAGGAATCTAGCATGAGATGCGACTGTCTGGGATACGTCGCAATGGCCCTGCATCTGGACTGAGTTCAAGGGGTGGCGACCAACAGATAGGGCCGTGCCACTCTCCTGGATGGATTTTCTCAACGGAGGCGTTGGTATCCATTGTTGTGGCCCCCATGTAGATGTACTTGGGGTCTTGTTGCCGAACTAAGCCAAGATTCAATCAAGAATATGTGGCCATGACGGTCTGGTTCGGAAGAATCTAGGGACCCGCAGTATAAGTAAACAATTAAGTAAATCAAAACCCCGTATCCCTTGATCTGGTTTACGCTAAAATCCACTCAATCGACTAAATCGGTGCTGACCATTAGCCAGCTACCCCATAAATCCCCATCCCTTGGATTCTTTTTACCAAAGCCCATGATCGGTTGGTTGGTCTGAAAATTGGCTTCAAAATATTCATGCTAAACCCCATACAGCCACTCTCCTTTCAACCTCCCAAAACCCTCCAGTATTTTCGAGGTTGTCCTAACAACTTGTTGCTCTGGCGCCATTCTTCAAAGTCTTTAGCTTTGCATTCCACACCCACCCTTGCAGATGCAGTGCTGCGAGTGCCTCTTCCATCATAGCTTTTGGCAGTCGCGAGGGATGCGGAGTACTAGAAGACTGCTTGATGCTCTGCTATTGTCATCTTGATCGGACATGGAAATTCTTGAGGGGAGTCGGTGAACTAATGGTAAGGATGGTATGGGAAAGTTCCCGGTAGCCCCCCTATCTAAAATTTCAAAACTGGACTTGAGGCGGATTTTCTGATGGTATTTGTACCTTTTCAGTATGGTCTTGTGGTGGTGCTGTTGCAAGATTCTAGGGAGTATTGGAAGTGATTTGGAGAACTTCATCCCTTGGCAATAAGCTAAATAGAATCTAAAGACCTATGGGTGGTTTACATGTAAGCTGAATACTTACAGCACTTCTGCCCTTAAAGTGTTTCTATACTTAGAATATTTCCCCAAAACATCTGGTGTCCAGGATATGAAAAATCTTAAAATTGTTCAAACTGCCCCGCATGCTGCACACATGTTCTTGGAGCTTTCCTGAGCATATTCTGTTGTAAAAGTCAGGAGATATTAGAAGTGATTGAGATAACTAGTAGATTATGTGGTTTTTGTTGTAAAAATTTGTAATTCCACATATATATTCACCTAGCTTAGTCAGTTAGATCATTCCCTTCAAATCCTAGAGAATACTGACCAAAATCCATGTTGGCATTTACTTGGAATATTTTCACCAAAATATCAGATACCCAGATCATGGAAATTCTCAAAGTTGTCCAAACAGCCCCAAATCTTGCACACATGCTCTTAGGACCTTCCTAAATTTATTCTATGTGCTTGCTATGCCAAGACCGTGTAAAAGTATAATTACTACTTTTACATTCATTAAATTTTGAAGTGAAAGCCACATAATCTACTTGTTCTTCCAATTGCTGTCAATATCTCCCAGACTCTTACATCAGGTTATGAGCCCCAAGCTGGCACTCTCTGCAATGTCTACTACTGCTATTACCAAAACTTTTCCCTCTGCTGAAAAGTTGGATGGATTTAACTACCAAGTGTAGAAGGTGAAAATGAAGATGCGGCTACAAGAAAGAGGCCTTTTCAATATTGTCATGGGAGAAGAATGCCCTCCTAAATATGTGGAAGAGGAAGCCTTAAAGTACCAGAAGAAAGAACAAAGTGCCTTTAACTGCATTTGCCTTAATGCCAAAGACAAATTTCTAATTCAATGCTCAAGAGCAAAAACAGCAAAGAATGCCTGGAAGGCATTAGAGGACACCTAACAATCATGTTCAGCTGCCAAGAAAATGTATCTTAGTTGAAAATTCTTTACTACAAAGATGCTGCCAGGAGAAGAAATGAAAATCTACTCAATAGAATTACCCTGCTGGTGGATGAGATGGAATCCATGGGCATACCAACTACTGATGAGGATGTGCTAGTAACCACCCTGAATAGCCTGACAGACACATTTCAGGGCCTTATATCAGCCTTAGAGTCCAGAACTGAAGATCAAACCATAAATTATGTATATGGAAGGCTCCTGGATGAAGAATTTAGTAAATCAAGTGCCAATAAGAAGGAAGAACAAAATGCTTTAACAAGCCATGATAACCAACAGAGGAGATACCCAAGACCTCTTAAAGGTAATAGCAACCTGTTTTGCAACTACTGCAAATGGTAAGGACACCCATCAGACCAGTGCTTGAAAAGAGAGATAGTCAGCAAAAAAGGCTGAATATGGAAATGTTGCAACAACTCAAGATAGACTATTCATATCTGCACTAAATATGACCACAAACAAGGATTCTGAGATGTTGTATAATGACTCTGGAGTATCTCAACACTTTACACACCAAAAAGAACTTTTTACACAATATCAAGAAATTCCAATTAAGAAGGTTTTCATGAGTGACAATAGAACACTTGATGCCATGGGAGAAGGAACTATCCAAGTAAACCTAAGAAGCAGTGAAGGAAGCCATACACTGACCTTTAAAGAAGTACTCTATGTACCAGAAATAGCCAAGAACTTACTATCTGTAAGTAAGGCCATTGCAGAAGGACTCAGTTTCAACTTGACAATTCTGCATGCAGGATCACTGATCAAAATGGTGCTCCTATTGCTTTAGGTATCAGAGATCAGAATCTGTATAAGTTGACTTATTTTCCATCATATCTGGAAGCCAATATAAGTAACTTGAATAAGGAAACACCAATGCTTTGGCACAGGAGATTTGAACACATCAATCTTGATAGTTTGTGCAAAATGGTCAGAGATCAGCTAATTTCTGGAGTAAAAATTGATCCCCCAGCTAATTTGGAGCACTGTGAAGCCTGCATATATGGGAAACAAGCCAGACCACTGTTTGAGAGCTCTGGGCTAATTAAAACCAAGAAAAACATAGATCTAATTCACTCAGATCTGTTTGGACCTATGCAAAATTTGTACTTGAGTAGAATGAAGTATTTACTCACTCTTATTGATGCTTATACAATATATGTGTGGGTCTACTCCATGGAGAGAAAGCAAGCAGCTCTGTACAAGCTCAGGGAGTTTAAAGTCATGGTGGAGAGAGAAACTGGTGAAAAAATCAAGAAAATACCCTCTGACAATGGTGGAGAATATGCCTCAAAACTGTTCATCCACTTCTGCAAAATTCATGGGATAAAGCAAGACACTACTGTACCATACTCCCCACAGCAAAATGGAGTAGCAGAATGTGCAAGCAGACCAATAATTGATATGGCAAGATCTATGATCCATGATCAAAAATTATCCTATGATTTTTGGGTGGAATCAGTTGCCACTGCTGTATACCTTAAAAATAGGAGCTATAACAGAATACTTTGTGATTCTATTCCATTTGAAGCATGGTATGGATACAGACCAAGTGCAGAACATCTAAGAATATTTGGGTGTACAGCATATGCCAAAAAACTGGCCGGAAATCAGTCAAAATTGGAGCCAAAAAGTGTAAAATGCATATTTTTGGGCTACTGCAATGAGAGTAAGGCATACAGACTCTACAATACTGAAGCAAAGAAGCTGATCAAGTCCAGGGATGTGTTGTTTGATGAAAATTCAAAATTTTCACAAAAAATGACATCAGATGATGACAAAAATTTGATCTCAAGTCCACCAATTGTCAGGATTGAATCAGAGCAAAACAATGAAAATTTTTTCACTCCAGAGGACTCTACAACCGTGGTTCAGCCAGAATCAGTGCCCAGGAATATCCCAGAAGTGATCATTCCAGTATCAAATGCCCAGAGATCAAATCGGAAAAGAAATAGCCCAAATTACTATATTAATGAGGGTACAAACTTAGCCTATGCCTATTCAGTCCATATTGATGAACCCCAGACTGTAAAAGAGGCCCTAAATAGCCCTCAGACAAAGTTTTGGAGATCTGCAATGACTGAGGAATATCAGGGACTGATGGAAAATCAAACTTGGGACTTAGTCAAATTACCAATCAACCAAAAATCAATTGGATGCAGATGGGTCTTCAAGACAAAGTACAAGGCTGATGGTACAATTGAAAGATACAAAGCAAGACTTGTAGCCAAAGGATACTCTCAAACAAAAGGACTTGACTATACTGAGACCTTTGCACCGGTAGCCAAGTTTAATTCCATCAGATTAATATTGGCTATTGCAGCCAAATATAAGTTTTTTATTCATCAAATGGATGTAAAAGCTGCATTTTTGAATGGAGAACTTGATGAGGATGTGTATATGGACCAGCCTGATGGGTTTGTTGACCAAGATAACCCCCATTTGGTCTGCAAGCTTAAAAAGTCACTATATGGTCTCAAACAATCACCAAGAGCCTGGAATTGCAAGATAGATTCTTATTTGGAATCTTTAAGTTTCAAAAGGAGTAATGCTGACTATAGTATATACTATAAGCCAGATAGAGCAAATCCAGTTCTATTAGCTCTATATGTGGATGATCTTATTATAGCCACCAATAACCTAGAAACATTGGAAGAAACTAAATCCAGCCTATCTAAGGAGTTCAAGATGTCTGATTTAGGAGAACTTAGTTACTACTTAGGGATTAAGTTCTCCATAGACAGAAGTACCCAGACTATCACCCTAAGCCAATCCAAGTATATTCAAGATATACTAAAGAAGTACCAAATGGAAGACTGTAAACTGGCAGCTACCCCAATGGAGACAAACCTTAACTTGGTCAAAACTCAACCAAATCAAGAGAGCTTGGTGCCATCTGAAAGCCCTGACTTTCCTTATCAATCTATGGTCGACAGTCTGATGTATATCATGCTTGGAACACGTCCAGATATCTCATATTCAGTGGGAGTTGTCAGCCAACATAATCAGAATTATGGATCTGATCATATTGCAGCAGTTAAGCGGATTTTTAGATACCTAAAAGGAACTGCTGATATCTGCTTAAGATACACTTATAAGGATTCAGAACAGGATCTTGTGGGATACTCTAATGCTGATTGGGGACGAAATTTGGAAGACATAAGATCCACCACAGGATACACCTTTCTTTACTGTAAAGGAGCAATTTCATGGAATTCAAAAAAGCAACCAACCGTAGCACTTTCTACTACAGAGGCAGAGTATATGGCAGCCTGTGAAGCTACAAAAGAAGCAATGTGGTTAAGAAAGCTCTTTGCAGATTTAGGCCTATGTCAAAAAACGCCTATTACTTTATTTCAAGATAATCAAGGATGTATACAATTAGGTAGAAATCCAACTTTTCATGCTAGAACCAAGCACATAGATATTAGACATCATTTCATACGTGAAGCTATAGAGAATAACTTAGTTAGCTTAGTTTACTGTTCTACAGATGAAATGATTGCAGACATATTTACCAAACCTTTAGCTAGAGACAAGTTTGAATATCTTAGGTCAAAATTAGGACTAGTCAGTATGAACATTTAGCTGAGTGGGAGTGTTGTAAAAATTTGTATTTCCACCTAAATATTCACCTAACTTAGTCACTTAGATCATCACCTTCAAATCCTAGAGAATACTGACCAAATTCATTGTCAGGATTTACTTGGAATATTTTCACCAAAATACCAGGTACCCAGAACATGAAAATTCTCAAAGTTGTCCAAACAGCCCCAAACTTTGCACACATGTTCTTGGGACCTTCTTTAGTCTATTCTACGTGTTTGTAATGCCAAGACCCGGTAAAAGTATAAATACCACTTTTACATTCAATAAATCATTAAGTGAAAACCACATAATCTACTTGTCCTCCCAATCACTTCCAATATCTCCAAGACTCTTACAACAATTAGAAGTGATTTAGATAACTGGTAGATTATGTGGTTTTTGTTGTAAAAATTTGTAAATCCACATATATATTCACCTAGCTTAGTCAGTTAGATCATTCCCTTCAAATCCTAGAGAATACTGACCAAAATCCATGTTGGCATTTACTTGGAATATTTTCACCAAAATATCAGATACCCAGATCATGAAAATTCTCAAAGTTGTCCAAACAGCCCCAAATTTTGCACACATGCTCTTAGGACCTTCCTAAATTTACTCTATGTGCTTGCTATGCCAAGACCATGTAAAAGTATAATTACTACTTTTACATTCATTAAATTTTGAAGTGAAAGTCACATAATCCACTTGTTCTTCCAATTGCTGTCAATATCTCCAAGACTCTTACATCAGGTTATGAGCCCCAAGCTGTCACTCTCTGCAATGTCTACTACTGCTATTACTGAAACTTTTCCCTCTGCTGAAAAGTTGGATGGATTTAACTACCAAGTGTGGAAGGTGAAGATGAAGATGCTGCTACAAGAAAGAGGCCTTTTCAATATTGTCATGGGAGAAGAATGCCCTCCTAAATATGTGGGAGAGGAAGCCTTAAAGTACCAGAAGAAAGAACAAAGTGCCTTTAACTGCATTTGCCTTAATGTCAAGGACAAATTGCTAATTCAATGCTCAAGAGCAAAAACGGCAAAGAATGCCTGGAAGGCATTAGAGGACACCTAACAATCATGTTCAGCTGCCAAGAAAATGTATCTTAGTTGAAAATTCCTTACTACAAAGATGCTGCCAGGAGAAGAAATGAAAATCTACTCAATAGAGTTACCCTGCTGGTGGATGAGATGGAATCCGTGGGCATACCAACTACTGATGAGGATGTGATAGTAACCGCCCTGAATAGCCTGACAGACACATTTCAGGGTCTTGTATCAGCCTTAGAGTCCAGAACTGAAGATTAAACCATAAATTATGTATATGGAAGGCTCCTGGATGAAGAATTTAGTAAATCAAGTGCCAATAAGAAGGAAGAAGAAAATGCTTTAACAAGCCATGATAACCAACAGAGGAGATACCCAAGACCTCTTAAAGGTAATAGCAACCTGTTTTGCAACAACTGCAAATGGAAAGGACACCCATCAGACCAGTGCCTGAAAAGAGAGATAGTCAGCAAAAAAGGCTGAATATGGAAATTTTGCAACAACTCAAGATAGACTATTCATATCTGCACTAAATATGACCACAAACAAGGATTCTGAGATGTTGTATAATGACTCTGGAGTATCTCAACACTTTACACACCAAAAAGAACTTTTTACACAATATCAAGAAATTCCAATTAAGAAGGTTTTCATGAGTGACAATAGAACACTTGATGCAGTGGGAGAAGGAACTATCCAAGTAAACCTAAGAAGCAGTGAAGGAAGCCATACACTGACCTTTTAAGAAGTACTCTATGTACCAGAAATAGCCAAGAACTTACTATCTGTAAGCAAGGCCATTGCAGAAGGACTCAGTTTCAGCTTGACAATTCTGGATGCAGGATCACTGATCAAAATGGTGCTCCTATTGCTTTAGGTATCAGAGATCAGAATCTGTATAAGTTGACTTATTTTCCATCATATCTGGAAGCCAATATAAGTAACTTGAATGAGGAAACACCAATGCTTTGGCACAGGAGATTTGAACACATCAATCTTGATTGTTTGTGCAAAATGGTCAGAGATCAGCTAATTTCTGGAGTAAAAATTGATCCCCCAGCTAATTTGGAGCACTGTGAAGCCTGCATATATGGGAAACAAGCCAGACCACTGTTTGAGAGCTCTGGGCTAATTAAAACCAAGAAAAACATAGATCTAACTCACTCAGATCTGTTTGGACCTATGCAAAATTTGTACTTGAGTAGAATGAAGTATTTACTCACTCTTATTGATGATTATACAATATACATGTGGGTCTACTCCATGGAGAGAAAGCAAGCAACTCTGTACAAGCTCAGGGAGTTTAAAGTCATAGTGGAGAGAGAAACTGGTGAAAAAATCAAGAAAATACCCTCTGACAATGGTGGAGAATATGCCTCAAAACTGTTCATCCACTTCTGCAAAATTCATGGGATAAAGCAAGACACTACTGTACCATACTCCCCACAGCAAAATGGAGTAGCCAAATGTGCAAGCAGACCAATAATTGATATGGCAAGATCTATGATTCATGATCAAAAATTATCCTATGATTTTTGGGTGGAATCAGTAGCCACTGCTGTATACCTTAAAAATAGGAGTTATAACAGAACACTTTGTGATTCTACTCCATCTGAATCATGGTATGGATACAGTCCAAGTGCAGAATATCTAAGAGTATTTGCGTGTACAGCATATGCCAAGAAACTGCCTGTAAATCAGTTAAAATTTGAGCCAGAAAGTGTAAAATGCATATTTTTGGGCTACTACAATGAGAGTCAAGTATAGAGACTCTACAATACAAAAGCAAAGAAGCTGATCAAGTCCAGGGATGTGTTGTTTGATGCCAACTCAGATTGCTACAAAGAATGACATCAAAAGATGATGAAAATCTGATCTCAAGTGCACCAATGATCAGGATTGAATCAGAGCAAAGCAATGCAATTTTATCACTCCAGGGAACTCTACAACCATGCTTCAGCCTGAAGCAGTGCCCTAGAATATCCCAGTAGTGGTCACACTTGTGTCAAATGCCCAGAGATCCAAGCAGACAAGAAATAGCCCAAATTAATATATCTATGAGGGTACAAACTTAGCCTATGCCTACTCAATCCATATTGATGAGCCCCAGACTGTAAAAGAGGCCCTAAATAGCCCTCAGACAAAGTCTTGAAGATCTGCAATGACTGAGGAATATCAGGCCCTGATGGAAAATCAAAGTTAGGACTTAGTCATATTACCAATCAACCAAAAATCAATTGGATGCAGATGGGTCTTCAAGACAAAATACAAGGATGATGGTACAATTGAAAGATACAAAGCACAACTTGTGGCCAAAAGATACTCTTACAAAAAAGGACTTGACTACACTGAGACCGTTGCACTGGGAGCCAAGCTTAATACCATCAGATTAACATTGGTTACTGCAGCCAAATATAAGTTTTTTAACATCATATGAATGTTAAAACTCCATTTTTCAATGGAGAACTTAATGAGGGCATGTATATGAGCCAGCCTGATGGGTTTGCTGACCAAGATAACCTCCATTTGGACTACAAGCTTAAAAAGTCTTTATATGGACTCAACAATTACTAAAAGCCTGGAATGGCAAATAGTTTCTTATTTGGAATCTTTGAGTTTCAAAAGGAATAATGCTGACTATAGTGTATACTAAGAGCCAGATGGAGCAAATACAGCCCTATTAGCCCTATATGTGGATGATCTTATTATAGCTACCAATAACCTGAAACATTCAAAGAGACTAATTCCAGCCTATCTAGAGATTTCAAGATGCCCAATCAATGAGAACTCAGTTACTACTTAGGGACAAAGTTCTCCATATACAAAAGTATTTAGACTATACCCTGAGCCAATCCAAGTATATTCAAGATATACTTAAGTAGTACCAAATGGAAGACTGTAAACCGGCAGCTACCCCAATGGAGACAAACCTTAACTTGGCCAAAACTCAACCAAGTCAAGAGAGCTTGGTGTCATCTGAAAGCCCTGACTTTCCTTATCAGTCTATGATTAGTGGTATGATGTACAGCATACTTGGAACATGTCCAGATATCTCATATTCAGTGGGAGTTGTCAGCCAGCTTAATCCAAGCTATGGATCTGATCATAATGCAGCAGTTAAGCAGATTTTTAGATATCTAAAAGGTGTTGTAAGAGTCTGGGAGATATTGGAAGTGATCTGGGAGGACAAGTAGATTTTGTGGTTTCACTTAATGATTGATTGAATGTAACAATAGTATTAATATTTTTACATGGTCATGGCATAACAAACATGTAGAATGTGCTAAGGAAGGTCCCAAGAACATGTGCGCAAAGTTTGGGGCTGTTTGGACAATATTGAGAATTTTCATGTTATGGGTACCTGGTGTTTTGGTGAAAATATTCCAAGTAAATCCCAACAAAGAATTTGGTTAGTATTCTCTAGGATTTGAAGGTAATGATCTAAGTGACTATGTTAGTTGAATATTTAGGTGGAACTACAAATTTCTACAACATTCCCACACAGCTAAATGTTCATACTGACTAGTCCTAATTTTGACCTAAGACATTCAAACTTGTCTCTAGCTAATGGTTTGGTAAATATGTCGGCAATCATTTCACCTGAAGGACAGTAAACTAAGCTAACTAAGTTATTCTCTATAGCTTCCATATGATATGATGTCTAATATCTATGTGCTTAGTTCCAGCATGAAAAGTTGGATTTCTACCTATATGTATACATCCTTGATTATCTTGAAATAATGTAATAGGTATTTTTTGACATAGGTCCAATTCTGTAAAAAGCTTTGTTAAGCACATTGCTTCTTTTGTAGCTTCACAGGCTGCCATATACTCTGACTCTGTGGTAGAAAGTGCTATGGTTGGTTGCTTTCTTGAATTCCATGAAATTGCTCTCCTACAGTAAACAAAGGTATGTCATGTGGTGGATCTTCTGTCTTCCAAATTTTGTCCCCACTCAGCATCAGAGTATCCCACAAGATCCTGTTCTGAATCCTTATAAGTATATCTTAAGCAGATATCAGCAGTTCCTTTTAGGTATCTAAAAATCTGCTTAACTGCTGCAATATGATCAGATCCATAGTTCTGATTATGCTGGCTGACAACTCCCACTGAATATGAGATATCTTGACATGCTCCAAGCATGATCTACATCAGATTGCTCACTAATAATTGACAAGGAAAGCCAGGCCTTTTGGATGACACCAAGCTTGCTTGATTTGGTTGAGTTTTGACCAAGTTAAGGTTTGTCTCCATTGGGGTAGCTGCCAGTTTACAGTCTTCCATTTGGTACTTCTTTAGTATATCTTGAACATACTTGGATTGAATTAGGGTTATAGTCTGGGTAGTTCTGTCTATGAAGAGCTTAATCCCTAAGTAGTAACTGAGTTCTCCTAGATCAGACATTTTGAACTCCTTAGATAGGCTGGATTTTGTCTCTTCAAATGTTGGCAGCTATAATAAGATCATCCTCATATAGAGTTAGTAGAGCTGGATTTGCTCTATCTGGCTTATAGTATATACTATGGTCAGCATTACTCCTTTTGAAACTCACAGATTTCAAATATAAAGCTTTATTGCAATTCTAGGCTCTTGGTGATTGTTTGAGACCATATAGAGACTTTTTAAGCTTGCAGACCAGATGGGGGTTATCTTGGTCAACAAACCTATCTGGCTAGCTCATACACACATCCTCATCAAGTTGTCCATTCAAAAATGCAGCTTTTACATCCACTTGATGTATAAAAAACTTGTATTTGGCTGCAATAGCTAATATTAATCTGATGGAATTAAACTCCGCTACCAGTGCAAAGGTCTCAGTGTTGTCCAGTCCTTTTTCTTGATAGTATTCTTAGGCCACAAGTCTTGCTTTCTATCTTTCAATTGTACCATCAGTCTTGCATTATCTCTTAAAGACCCATCTGCATCCAATTGATTTTTGGCTGATTGGTAATTTGACTAGGTCCCCAGTTTGATTTTCCATCAGGGCCTGATATACCTCAGTCATTGCAGATCTCCAAAGCTTTGTCTGAAAGCTATTTATGGCCTCTTTTACAGTCAGGGCTCATCAATATGGACTAAACAGGCTTAGGCTAAGTTTGCACCCTCGTTGCTATAGTAATTTGGGCTATTTCTTGTCCAATTGGATCTCTGGGCATTTGATACTAGAATGATCCCTTCTAGGATATTGCTGGGTGCTGATTCAGGCTGAACCATGGTTGTAGAGTCCTCTGAAGTGAAAAAATTTCATTGTTTTGCTCTGATTAAATCCTGACCATTGGGCACTTGAGATCAGATTTTTGTCATCATCTGATGTCATTTTTTAGGAGAATTTTAAATTCTCATCAAACAACACATCCATGGACATGATTAGCTTCTTTGCTTTGGTATTGTAGAGTCTGTATGCTTTACTCTGATTGTAGTAGCCCAAAAATATGCATTTTACAATTTTTGGCTCAAAATTTGACTGATTTCCAGGTAGCTTCTTGGCATAGGCTGTACACCCAAATATTCTCAGATGTTCTGCACTTGGTCTGTATATTTACCATGGTTCAAATGGAGTAGAATCACAAAGTATTCTGTTATAACTCCTTTTTTAAGGTGTACAGCTGTGGCAACTGATTCTGCCCAAAAATTGTTGGATAGTTTTGATCATGGATCAAAGATTGTGCCATATCAATTATTGATCTGTTTGCTTGTTCTGCTACTCCATTTTGCTGTGGGGAGTATGGTACAGTAGTGTCTTGCTTTATCCCATGAATTTTGCAGAAGCAGCTAAAGAGTTATGAGGTATATTTTCCACTGTTGTCAGAGAGTATTTTCTTGGTTTTTTCACCAGTTTCCCTCTCCATCATGGCTTTAAACTACCAAACTCAGACAGAGCTTCTTCCTCTCTCTCCATGGAGTAGACCCGCATGCATATTGTGTAATGATCAATAACAGTGATTAAATACTTCATCTTGCCCAGGTATAAATTGTGCATAAGTCCTCACAGATCTGAGTGAATTAGATCTAATTTTTCTTAGTTTTGAATAACCCAGAGCTCTTGAACAGTTGCCTGGCTTGTTTACCATATATGCATGCATCACAGTGCTCCAAATTAGCTAGGGGAGCAATTTTACTCCAGAAATTAGCTGATCTTTGATCATTTTGCGCAAATAATCAAAATTGATGTGCCCAAATCTCCTGTGCCAAAGCATTGGTGATTTTCATTTAAGTGACTTAAATTGGCTTCCAAATATGATGGAATATAAGTCAACTTGTATAGATTTTGATCTCTGATACCCAAAGCAAAATGGGCACCATTTTGATCAGTGATCCTGCATATAGATTTGTCAAGGCTTAAATTGAGTTGCTCCACTATGGCCTTGCTTAAAGATAGTAATTTTTGGCTATTTCTGGTACATGGAGTACTTCTTTAAAAGTCAGTGTATAGCTTGCTTCACTGCTTCTAAGGTTTACTGGGATAGTTCCTTCTCCCACTGCATCAAGTGTTCTATTGTCACGCATGAAAACCTTCTCAATTGGAATTTCTTGATATTATGTGAAAAGTTCTTTTTGGGGTGTAAAGTGATGAGAAACTCCAGAGTTGATATTCAACATCTCAGAATCCTTGTTTGTGGTCATATTTAGTGCAAATTTGAATAGTCTATCTTCAGTTGTTGCAGCATTTCCATTTTCAGGCTTCTTTTGCTGATTATCTCTCTTTTTCAAGCACTGGCCAGATGTGTGTCCTTTCCATTTGCAGTAGTTGTAAAAGAAGTTGCTGTTGCCTTTGTAGGGTCTTGGGTACCTCCTTTGTTGGTTATTATTACTTATTAAAGCATCTTTATCTTCCTTCTTATTGGCACTTGATTTTCTAGATTCTTCATCCAGGAGGCTTCCAAATACGCAAATTAAGGTCAAATCTCAATTTCTGGACTCTAGGGCTGATACAGGGCCCTGAAACATTTCTATTAGGCTATTCAGGGTGATAACTATCACATCCTCATCAGTGGTTGGTATGCCAACAGATTCCATCTCATCCACCAGCAGGGTACTTCAGTTAATTAGATTTTTCATTTCTTCTCCTGGCTGCATCTTTGTAGTAAGGAGTTTTTGTCTCAGATACATTTTCTTAGCAGCTGAACTTGACTGGTAGGTGTCTTTTAATGCCTTCCAGGCATTCTTTGCTGCTTTTGCTCTTGAGCGTTGAATTTGAAATTTGTCTTTGACATTAAGGCAAATGCAGTTAATGGCACTTTAGTCATTCATCTGATACTTTAAGGCTTCCTCTCCCATGCTTTTAGGAGGGCATTCTACTCCCATGACAATATCCCAAAGGCCTCTTTCTTGTAGCAGCATCTTCATCTTCACCTTCCATACTTGGTAGTTAGATCCATCTAACTTTTCAGTGGAGGGAAAAAGTCCAGTAATAACAGTAGTTGGCATTGTGGAGAGTAACAGCTTGAGGCTCATAGCCTGTTGTAAGAGTTTTGGAGATATCAAAGTGATTTTGGAGGACAAGTAGATTATGTGTTTCTCACTTTATGACTTATTAAATGTAAAGTAGTATTTGACTTTGACATGGTCTTGGCATAACAAACACATTAAATAGGTTAGGGAAGGTTGCAAGAACATGAGTGCAAAGTGTGGGGCTGTTTGGACAACTATAGGAATTTTCATGTTCTGGGTATCTGGTATTTTGGTGAAAGTATTCCTAGTAAGTCCTGACAAGGAATTTGGTCAGTATTCTCTAGGGCTTGAAGGTAGTAATCCAAGCAACTAAGTTAGGTGAATATTTAGGTGGAATACAAATTTTTACAACAAAAGCAACTACTGATATGTGAGTTGTCATCCAGCATAATCAGAACTATGGATCTGACATATTGCAGCATTTAAGCGGATTTTTAGATACCTAAAAGAAACTGCTGATATATGCTTAAGATACACTTATAAAAACTCAGAACAGGATCTTGTGTGATACTCTGATGCTGATTGGGGACAAAATTTAGAACACAGATGATCCACCACAGGATTTACCTTTCTTTAATGTAAAGGAGCAATTTCATGGAGTTCAAGAAAGCAACCAAATGTAGCACCATCCACCACAGAAGCAGAGTATATGGCAGCTTGTGAAGCTGCAAAAAAAGCAATGTGGTTAAGGAAGCTTTCCAACAATTTAGGCTTATGACAAAAAATGCTATTACTTTATTTCAGGAAAATCAAGGATGTATACAACTAGGTAGGAATCCAATTTTTCATGTTGTGCTAAGCACATAGGTAATAGATGTCATATCTCACATGAAGCAATAGAGAGCAACTTAATTAACTTAGCTTACTGTTTTACAGAGGAAATGATTGCAGACATATTGACCAAACCACTAGCCGGAGACAAATTTGAATATCTTAAGTCAAAATTAGGACTAGTCAGTATGAACATTGAGTTGAGTGGGAGTGTTGTAAATATTTGTGGTTCCAGCTAAGTATTCACCTAACTTAGTCACTTAGATCATTACCTTCAAATTCTGGAGAATACTGACCAAAATCCTTGCTGGTATTTACCTGAAATATTTTTACCAAAATATCAGGTGCCCAGAGCATGAAAATCAGATAAGTTGTCCAAGCAGCCCCAATCTTTGCACACATGTTGTTAGGACCTTCCTGAGCCTATCCTATACGTTTGTTATGCCAAGACCATGTAAAAGTATAAATACTGGTTTTACATTCAATAGACTTGTTCTGTTGGATAGTGTGACATTGAGCCATGTGTGCCAAATAGTGCCATTGCATGCTAGAGAGTCATAACAGACCTAAGCTTAGCCACAGAGTGTGAAACATAGCCCTGCATTTTCATGCAAAGCAGCCCCTGTGTTTCACCCATTTTACTGGAGAAAATCCATTTTTTGACCTTTTTTTTGGATCAATATTGTGCATGATGTGTAAGAGCACAGAAGGATTGAAGATATGCATCTGGTACTCAATACCTATAGAACTCTGAGTCTTGCTCCTGTAGCTTGTATCATTTGACAAAATGAATGGCACTATCTAGTTCAACCGGTATTATCAGGCACTATATTTAAATATTAGCCCTAAAGTAAGACCCATACAAAGCACTTATAATGCTAGATAGTACTAGTGGACCAAGATAGTGCCATTCATTTTTGTGACATGATACAAGCTACAGGAGCTAGACTCAAAGTTCTATGGGTATTGAGTACCAGATGCATGTCTTCAATCCTTCTGTGCTCTTACACATCATACACAACATTGATCCAAAAAAAAGGTCAAAAATTGGATTTTCTCCAGTACAATGGGTGAAACACAGGGGCTGCTTTACATGAAGATGCAGAGCTATGTTTCACACTCTGTGACCAAGTATAGGCTGACTTGGCATCCCTGGCACACTATGGCATTATTTGGCACTCATGGCTCAATGTGGCACTATCCAACAGAACAAGTCTACTATATCTTTAAGTAAAAACCACACAATCTACTTGTATTCCCAATCACTTCCAATATCTCCAAGACTCTTGCAGCAGGACAAGACTCATACAGCAGTTTACACTTAATGATTCCTAGGATGTGAAAGTGCCAACACTACTTTTACATGGTATTGGTAAAACAAGCACATGGAGTATGTTTAGGAAGGTCCAACAAACATGTGTGCCAAGTTTGGGGCCAATTGCAGCACTTTGCAAAATTCACATTATGGACACATGAAAGTTTTGTGAAAATATTCCAAATAAACCCAACAAGAAATTTAATCAGAATTCCATATGATTTGTGGGCAATGAGCCACCAATGAAAAATAATTTGGTCCCACATTTGGATCCAATCCAGATCAACAATCAAGATCCTGCAATAAGGCCTTTTTGATGCCTGCAGCTTGGAATTAATGACCCTCTCTACAGTCTCTGACAGGATTACAACAGTGCTTTGCTGAATCTACTGCTCAATAGGTAGATAAACTTAACAGTGCTAAAGCAGTAATTTGACCGGATTTTGGTGGCATTCTTACAGTTCTATATGGGCCTACACTTGTTTGAGCATACCCAACCAGCCAGTAAATCTAATTAGCATATATGTAAAAAATTTGATGGTATTCTGACAGCCTTGATGCAGATATCTGTTGGCATTATAATAGCAGTTTGGCAGCATAAAGCCATTGCAGTATAATGCTAGCATACCAGCTTACCAAGTGGTATTTCCTATTGCTACCTCCCCTTGTGCCATTCATATATCCCAGTGTAGAATCACCCCATTTATTTGCTTACCCACTACTATCTTTTGTATTCCACATATAGTTTTAGTCAAAAAACTATGACTTTCTGCTCACTAACCTCTACAAACACACATACCTGCTGTAACTGACACACTTCTATCACCTCAACCTTACAGCTTTTCAATGTGATACTTGCAAAGCTGGCGTATACCTTGCATTGCTGCTAACATATGCATAATGCACATGTATGCTTAGTTGCCACCACTTTTGCCATGAATATCTCATGAACACTTTTCAGTACTTTGCCAATGTATTCCTTCTCCCTGCTAGATTCTAGTCCTGCTTTTAGATGTGCTCTGGCTTATGGATGGAGCTTGTCAGAAGAACTTTGGGTCTCAAATACTGTGTAATGTCCCTATGAAAGATAATTTGGTCCCACAGATGGATCCAACCCAGATCAGTCATCAGGATCCCACAACAAGTCCATCCTCAAGCTGATAGCTTGGATTTATTGACTCTCAAAATGATTGTATGATGGGATTATATTGGTATTTTACTGATTTTACTGCCAAATAAAGTAAAATGCTTGACAGTGTTTTAGCAGTCTTTCAACAAGCATTACATGGCATTTAAACAGTCTTAGTGTGTGCTTCATTTATGCAAGTAGACCTAGCTGGCCAATTCATCCAATTGCCTTATATGGCATCAAACTTGACAGTGCTATGAGGGCCTCATTGCTACCTCTGCAGGCATTATCACTGCAGTACAGTGGCCTACTGATAGCTTTGCATAATGCTACCATGCCATTTTACCAAAAGGTATTTTCTTTTTCTAGCTCCCCTTGCACCATTCACATATTCCACTGTAAAATCACCCTTCTGTATTTGCTTACTCAATACTACCTTGGGTATTTCACAAATAGTTTAAGTCAAAAAAAAATTTGGCCTCCTGCATTGTGGTGGTGTATAAGTCCAAAGGAGAGATATGTCCAACACTTCTCAAGTGTTTTGTGTGTGGGGTGTTCACTGGGTGCAATAACCTCTGGCAAAAGCTTGCTAGGAATACTTGAGTTCTGTCTCTAATCTAATGTGATGGGGAATAAAGCCACAAGCTTGTCAAGGGAAAACTATTGAGCTACAATCCCCAATTTAGTTGGCATCTTAGCAAAAGTATGTGCTGGGTTCAGCGTCCTTTGAGATGACAATTTACTAAAGCTTCCAAAGTTAAAACAACTGCAAACTCCACCAGCAGGGACTTGATAAGAATGCAGCTGTGGTCAATAGTTACAAAGACAGAAAAGTATCTTTGCCTGTACAAGAACATACTTCGGAAAGAATCAAATATAATAAATGATACCTACTCTAAGTATTCCTCACAAGTAGTGCCTCCAAGGTCAGTTGGCTGTCAGCACAGTTTCCTGGGAGTGTCCTGTGGTCTGGGGCTGGAAGTTCAGGTAGCAGCAGGTAGCAGTGATCACACTAATCAACAAGTTGGTATATTGATAAAAGGGATGATGATTTATTGTTGAGGGATAGCCTCCCTTATATACTTTTCTCACTGGCTAAGTGATTACTAATCATGGTATTCTAGATGGTTCCAGATATCTATAGAAATCTTAATGACATCAGAATGACCTAAGAATGCTCTAAGTAGGTGCCAGAAGGTTCTAAGTGGCACAGCACATCCAACCAATCAGGAATCTGTATTCTGAGACCTGTGTAACATAGGGATACCATATATGGTATGGAAATGGTAGGGATGGTGACATGGGTACTGGTGCGGGTACTTGCCTAATATAGAACCACTTATAGCTAGTAATCTTATGTAAAGTGAGGGGTAACTTATGCAATAAGGTAAGCAGGTGTGATAGTCAACTGGCTTATGGGATAGTACTGATTGGGTAAGACAAATGGGATAAAACTAAAATAAGTGTAGTAGAGATATAGGGAAGTAGAAATAAGGGAATGAGCACATCTGTCAGTGGATGTCACTGTCATCCCACTACAGCGTACTAACTTTTACATATATGCCCACCCACTGTAATTGACACACTTCTATAACCTCAACTTTATGGCTTTTTAGTGTGATACTTGCAAAGTTGCCATATGCATTGTATTGCTGGTAACATATACAACTTGCCAACATATGCTGGATTACCACCACTTTTGCCATAAATACCACCTGAATACCTGCCAAGAACTTCTAGGTATTTATCTACTAAGTTCCTTCACCCTGCAGAATTTTAGCCACCCTGATAGGTGTACTCTGGCTCTTGTTTGTGCAAATTGTGTATTGAGTAGTGTAGAAATTGGCTGCTAACCAGGAGAAGCCCAGTATACTTTAGTAGAGCTGTCCTAATAAAAGTTGGTTACTTGTTGCACCCACCCCACCTTTATATTACTTAACTGATTACCCATGCATTGGGGCTGCTTAGCTTCTGTATGCCAAAGGCAGAGGTGTCTCCATGTGCACATCTGTCCTCAGTATTCTCCAATGCTTTCAAGCTGTCCTCCATGTGCCAGCTCATTACATCCATGACAGACTTGAAGGTAATAGTTACAATAAGATAAGGATGTGGTAGTACATGCAACTTGACTTGTCTTCCTATCACCACAAACATCTGCCCCATAGGAAACTCCCAAAAGGTGAGGCAAGGCCCAATGTTTTCCATACACCAAGCAAGATGGAGTGAAGAATACAAACAGTAGCAGCAGAGATCTAGACATTCAGCTTTATGCTTGTAGTATAGCTGCTCAAATCCTGTTACAAACTCCTGGCATAAAAGCTGTAGATGTGTCAAGTTGGCATTGGTGATGTGCTTCTGGATTTATATTCCAACAATGTCAAAATACAACTCCCAATACTTCCAATGCTTTCTTGGTAAAGATGGCTTCAGAAGGCCACTTGATTAAATATATGTCCAGTACATCCAGTCCTTACATTTGTATTGTTGCATATGCATATTGATATTGACTGGAGCCTATGAGAAGTACTCTGGTAGCAGATAATTTGTGATATCTTGCCAATTGTTTCAAAGCTCTCTATTATTTCAAGAGGCTCATTCTGCTTGAAATGCTCCATATACAACTTTGTTATTAGTATAGGTATATTATTGAGAAGTAAATACATTGCTCCCAGTGGAAAGGCTTTTCTCCAACAGAAAGCCACTATCTTGAGAAACTCTGGTTTCCAATTCATTCCATATTCCAGCCAATGGTTCAAAGCTTGCCAGCTTTGCTGCAATTGCATGCTGACTTCTGTACATTCCCTCCATGTAGAGATGATATTCTTTGTGTTGGTGTTGGGATGATAATAGTGTGGGAGAGTTACAGAGAAAATTCCCTGGAGGTTACACATCTGACAGCATTACTGTCCATTGTGACCAGAAAAGCCTGCTATTTTGCTGATGGCTGGGGTATCTCCATTACAGATACTAATATGCACGTTTATATGATGGCTATTTAGTAGTGTTCTGCTTGAAAGTGTACAAGCTCCTCCAGCAATGGACACAGGTAGCTGTCCAAGTTGGATGGTGATTTGGGCCTAGACACCAGTGAGACTACCATCAGATTTCTACACTGATACTATGAGATAGGTGGGAGATTGAGGCTGATGAGAATCAGTGGCCAGTAGGGTTTGCTGGTAGAGTGCTTGTTTAAATAAATCTATCAAGTGCCAAGGCAATGGTATGGTCAAGCATACCTTCAAAGTGACCCTTGCTTTTAGCTGTGTGTAATGTGTGTCATCAGATATATTGGAAATGTTTGTGCTTGACTGATACTGAATATGGTACTTTATAGACTCACAATATTTGCTGGACTACATGAGCTTCTTTAGATAGCATATTACTGGATTATATTGAGATTTTGAACAAGGCTTTCCTCCTATAGTGGCAGATTCCGGAGAAGTTGGACACCGTGCAATGATGGCACTTTCTGATGTGAATGAAGTGCAATTGTTAGCACATACTGGTGCCAGGACAGTCTCTGGGTCATATGATGCCAGTCACATGACAGTTGTTCATTTGTATCATGTGCATGGTAAGTTGTATCCCCAAATAATATTGTCAAGAAGTAGTAATAAGTCCTTAGAGCCCCAAATGCTGATATTTATGGAAGCATGCCACTTTTCTAGCCAAAACTTCACATCATTTACCAGCAGATGAATAACTAGGCTTACTTGGCGCTATAAAGTATCCTTGGCATTTTTTTACCGGTGTTGTCACATTACATATTAAGATTTGGTTAGGCACCTGCAGGGCAATGTTGTTGGGGGAGACAGGCTCACAATCTATCAGTAAGCCTTCTTGCTCAGAACTATTGCACTGTGCACTGTATTCAGAAGGCTAAGGCAAGCCTAAAGGCATCACAAGCCTACCTGACTCAGTTTGCATAAGGTGACAAATATGGCCAGGTGCCAATGTAGAAGTATCAAGTGACAGGCAATATGTTGTTGGGACAGTGGTGACTAATGGATAGTCAAGTATGACATGTGTGGCAAAACACTGTCAGTGATCCTTATAATACCTCCTATGCTCTCAGCATGCTTTGTGGCTGGGAGGCTTGTAACAATAGCCACAAGGTCTCTTCTCTTCTCTTACAGCTTTGAATCAAAGTAGTCCTGTCCATGGGGCAAACAGTTTAACCTTCAACAACATAACAATATTATTTCACTTTTTGATCAATACTCATGTAAATTTAAGACAGTCTTGTATTTGAGACATTACACCTACATGTGTATAAGCATCAATGATGACCTGCCATGGTAAGCATTATAGATAAAGTTGTGGCACCACATACACATGTGTATGTTATATTATTTCCCCTTAAGTTGGACTCACTTTTATATATATGCTGCCAAATAATGATGCAGAGTTATCTAGTTCCCAACCAAACCCCACCATTGACAGCAGCAGAAGAAAAGTTGGACAACAGCTTGCTTTGGAATTCAGTGCAACAAGCATGGCTACATCTAAAAAATACTATTTTGCAGACCAAGATAGTGCCATGCATTTTTGTGACATGTTACAAGTAACAAAAACTATATTCAGAGTGTCTTGGATATTGAGTATTAGATACATATCTTCAGTCCTTTTGTGCCCTTACACACCTTGCACAACATTGATCCCAAAAAAAGGTCAAAAAATGGACTTTCTCCAGCACAATAGGTGAAAAACAGGGGGTGCTATGCATGAAAATGCAGAACTATGCTTCACATCCTGTGGGCAACAGTAGGTCTGCAATGCCTCTCTGGCACACAATGGTACTCTTTGGCACCCAAGGCTCAATATGGAACTATCTAACATAACAAGCCAAATGTGGAGAGCAATCAATATCCCAGGTAGAGAGCTTGGTATCTTTGCTGCATAAAAAGGTACTGAAAAAGCTCAATGTCACAGCTAAGAATTGATTCATTTCCTGATGTAACAGCAGAGGAACATCATACAGTCTTTGAAGCACAACCATGGTGCCCAAAGATAAAGCCCACAAAAACCATCACAGCATGGGAAGGAGAGACTGGGGTGATAATACCCCAGCCTAAATATCAAGTGACATTGAAGATCCATGAAGCCATTGAGTGCAATGATCAAGAGTGTCCTAATATTCAAAAGGCCTTTAGAAGTTTTGCATGGCATTATCTTAAGGCTGGCATAGCATGGGACTATCAGGAACTCAAGGCCCAGCAGAATGCACTTAACTTGTTCCATGAGCATTATCCCAGATTCAAGAAAGCAAGTGGATTTTCAGCCAGGATTTGTTTGCCAAAACATATCTCAGGAATGGCAGAAACTATCAAAGGCAGATTAATAAGGAAGCCAGAGCTGAAAACCAGGTGCCTCAAGCACTTGTCATGAGCAGAGATTAAAGCTCCAAATCAGGAGCAAAGAAATTCCTGGCATCAAGAGGAGTACCAATTAGGGACAGGTAGGCAGAACCAGATGCATCAGTGGAACTTTTATCAAGGAAAAAACATGTTCAATACAAGATGCATTCAGTCACAGTAGCAGTAAAGGACTTGAAAGTGATAAAAACCCCTGGCTTTCTCAGGAGCCCATCACAAGTAGAGTTGTTAGTTTCAAGCAAGTAGCTAAAAAATGTTAGATTGCCAGGAGGTGCCAGCAAGGGCATAACAGGCAAACACAGATTCACTAGTGCAGCATTCATCTAGGAGAAAGCAGAGTGGCATATAAGAAGCACTCAGTCAAAATAGCAGTGAAAGACTTGGCAGTGAAAAAGGTAAAGGTAAAGAGAAAAAGGTTTACCCAACCCAGAGACAAGGGAGCATTAGAAAAAAGCTGCAGCTCTCACCAATAAATGCCATCAACCCAGAACAGGCCAAATCACATCATAGCTGAGAAGAATATCAGCAAGACATTGGCTGTTTTCTCAAGTGTTGGAAGTGCAACTAGTTGAGCCACACTCCAGTGGAGTAGATGAGTTAGCAGAGAATAGTAACTTGTCTACCACTGCCTCCACATCCTCAATTATAGACAGAGTGGAGATCCAACTGACAGACAAAGCAATAACACCAAGAGCTCAAACAACTATCATAATGTCTACAGTGTAATTTTAGAACATTAATATGCACACCAAGAGGTTGCAGCACTTCTTCAGGAGCAGTGCTCAAGAAAACACACTTGAATAATGCAAGGATTTATTGCAAATACTAGCAGTTGAGGTGCTAGACCTTGCTGTGCTGGCTGGAAGCCTGAACATATGGAAACCTGTGAGTGGACAATGGCATAAAGTCATGGGGTTTCTGCCAAGGTAATGGAATAAGGGTGTTACAACAGAAACACTTTTTGAATGGTGGATTTTAATGGAGTTAATTGTTGAGTGTGGGGTTTGGCTCAATATTAGTGGTGGGTATAGGGACTTTTATAGGCTAAGACCATTGGCAGTGGAGGTACAACCAAAGTTTAACAGAAATAAATCAATCAGTATGCATGAAATTTCAGAAAATTGATTGAGTCAGGAGGTAAGGAGTGTCAGAAGAAGCAATAGCAAATGAATATGCACAAATGCAGGAGGTGATTGAGTGTCTGGGATCAGAAAGTGAGAGAGCTGGCAGAGGACCAATCAAAAGCCACTTATGTAATGTTATCATGAAAATTTTGACCAAGTTTTTTGTGAAATCTAGCGTGCAATTATTCATTAATGGTCTTTACATGGTGTCCTTACCCCCATGAAAATAAGTTGGTCCTACAGGTGGATTCAATCCAGATTGGCCATCAAGATCCTGTTTAGAGACCGTCAGAGTAGCAGCAGATTGGAATTGGTGACCCTCCTAACTATCTTATGACAAGATCATGATGGTGTTTTGCTAATTTTACAACAAAATAAAGGGATAAAACTTGACAATATTTTGTTGGTGCTGTGAGGATATTTGCATGGTATTGTTGTGGTCTTTCAGCACTCTATAACTATTGTAAGTGGATCCAGTTGGCCAGGACACTCAATTGCCTTATATGGCAGGAAACTGGATGGTATTTTGACAGCCTCACAGCAAGACTCTGATGGCATTATATTGGCAGTATGACGGCCTACCGCTGGTTCTGTATAATGCTACTGTACCAGTTTACCAAATGGCATTTCCTTTTTCTACCTCCCCTTGTGCAATTCATATGTTCCATTGTAGAATCACCCCTCTTTATTTGCATACCCACCACTACCTTGGGTACTCCACATATAGTTTAAATCAAAGAATAAAGTATGGCATCCTGCTTACTAACTCCTACAAACATGCACACCTGCTGCAATTGACATACTTCTATCACATCAACTTTACAGCTTTTTAGTGTGATACTTGCAAATTTGCCATACACCTTGTACTGCTGGCAACATTTATATTTTGCAAACATATGGTTGGCTGTTGCCACTTCTGCCATGAATACCTCCTGAATATCCGCAAAGAACCTCTTGGTATTTAGGCAATATATTACTTCTCCCTACTGGATTCTAGTCCCCCTTATAGATGCGCTCTGGCTTTTGTTTGTGTGAGTTCCATATTGAATGGTGTAGAGGTTAGCTTATGACCATGAGAAATCCAGCTTATTTTGGTAGAGTTTTCCTGATAAAAGTTAGTTGCTTGTTGCACCCAACCCAACTGTGCATTACTTAACTGATTACCCAGGCATTGGGGCTGCTTAGCTTCTCAATGCCATAGGCATAGATGTCTCCATGTGCACATTTGTCCTCTGTATTTTCCAACTCTTTCTGGCTGTCCTCCATGTGACAGCTCATCACATCCATGATGGACTTGAAGGGAATATTCTTTATGAGATTGGGATATGGTAGTACCTACAACTTGACTTGTCTTCCTATCTCCCCACACATCTGCTCCATAGGAAACTCCCAAAAGGTGAAGCAAGACCCAATATTCTCCACACACTGTGCAAGATGGAGTAGAGCATGGATACAGTAGCAGCAGAGATCTACATGTTCAGCTCTATGTTTGTAGTATAGCCACTATAATCCTGTCACAAACTCCTTACACAACAGCTGTAGATGTGACAAGTTGGCATTGGTGATCCGCTTCTGGATAAATATTCCCACAATGTCCACATATGACTCCCAGTGCTTCCAATGTATTTGTGGTAGGAATGGCGTCACAACACCACTTGAATAAATACATATCCAGTTCATCCAGTCCTTGCATTTGGATTGTTGCATATGCATATGAGAATTAATTGAAGCCCATGAGAAGTACCTAGAGCAGTGGATACTCTGAAATATCTTGCCAATTGTTCCAAATTTCTCTGGTATCTCAAAGGGCTCATTTAGCTTGAAATGCCTCATGTACAACTTGGTCATCAGTATAGGGATATTGTTGATAAGCAAATGCATTGCTCCCAGTGGAAAGCTTTTGCGCCAACAGATGCCCTCTATCTTAAGCATTTCTGGTTTCCAATTGATTCAATATTCCAGCCAATGGCTTATTGCTTGCCAACCTTGCTGCAATAGCATGCTTACATCTGTATGTTCTCTCTGCGGAAAGATGATGTTCTTAGTGCTGGTTTTTGGGTAATAATAATTTGTGTAAGTTATGGAGTAAATCCCCTGGATCTCACACATTTGACAGCAATACTGTCCATTGTGCCCAGAAAAATCTGGTATCTTGCTGATGGCTGGGGTATCTCCAATGTAAACAAAAATGTGCACTCTTACATGACAGCCATTTACAATTATTCCCACTGGAAAGCATAAAAAATTCATCCAGCAATGGACACAGGTAGCCATTGGGGTTGCATGGTGATTTAGGCCCAGATCCCAATGAGACTACCATCAGATTATTGCTCTGATACCGTAAGATGGGCAGCAGATTCAGATTTTAGCCTCTTATGCTGTCTGCATACTGCATGGCTGAGAGGCTTGCCACAATAGCCACATGGTCTTTTTTCTCTTCTCTTACAGCATTGAGTCAAAGTAGTCTTGTCCATGGGGCAAACAGTTTGACCTTCAACAATTTGATGCTATGATATCACTTTTTGGTCAATACTCATGTGAACTTAAGACAGTCTTGCATTTGAGACAATGCACTTACATGAATGTAAGATTCAATGATGACCCACCATAGTAAGCATTATAAGTATAGTTGGGGCACCACATACACATTTATATGTAACACTATTTCCCCTTTGGTTTGACTCACTTCCATATATATTCTCCCAAAAAATAAAGCAATGTTGTCTGGTTCTCAACCAGACCCCATTGCTGACAGCAACAGAAGAATGGTTGGACAACAGCTTGCTTTGACATTCAGTGCAACAAGCGGGACTACATCCAAAATTGGACCTGTGTACAGTGTGCCCATTGATGGTAACAATGTGGACTTATCAGGCTCTCAGTCAAGTATGCAATTGAGAACTTCTGCAGAGCCACAAGCTGACTGTTATGCTCAGGCAGATGACAATGTTGTAATTACAGTACCCTCAGTTGAAGATCAGCAAGTGGCCTTGATAACATCACAACCACCCATATTAGCAAGTATGCGGTCAGCTCATACCAAAGCATTAATGACACAATTAGTTGCAGTGGCTGATAGGCTAAATGCTATGGCCCAGAGAAATTAGGAAATAGTCCATAAACAGAATGAGTGGATAATATGTGTAGAGCAATCAATATCCCAGGCAGAGAAAGCAGTATCTTTGCTGCAAAGAAGGAACTCAAGTAGCTCAATGTCACAGCCAAGAATTGAGCCATTTCCCAATGTAACAGCACAGGAACACCATACAGTCTTTGATGTACAACAACAGTGCCCAAAGATAAAGCCCACAGAAGAACCTATAACGGCATGGGAGGGAGACAATGTGGTGTTTATACTAAAGCCTAATAATCAAAAGACATTGAAGATCTGTGAAGCAGTTGAGTGAAATAATGAAGAGTGGGTTAATTTACAAAGGCTGCCAGAAGTTTAGCATGCCATCACCTTAAGGCTGGCCTATCATGGGAGCATCAGGAACACAGGGCCAAGCAGAATGCACTTGACTTGTTCCATGAGCATTATCCAGGATTCAAATGGGCAAACCAGTTTTGGGCCAGCATTGGTATGCTAAAAAAGTATCTTAAGAATAGCAGAAACTATCAAAGGCAGTACAACAAGGGTGCCATGGCCAAAAACCAGTGGCTTCCTCAAGAGCCTGTTACAAGCAGGGCCAAAAGCTCCAGACTAGCATCAAAGAGACATCAGGCAGCTGGAAGAGTGCTAATTAGGGACAAGCAGGCAAACACAGATGCACCAGCAGAGCATTTATCAAGGAAAAAGCATAGTACCACTCAAGAAGCACCCATTCATAGTAGCAGTGAAGAGCCTGGCAGTGCTCAAAGTCAGCCGCTTTTACAGGAGCCTTTCACAACTACAGTTGAGAGCTCAAAACAGGCAGAAAAGAAATATCTGGTAGCCAGAAGAGTGCCAGCATGGGACAAGCAGGGCAAAACAGATGTGTCAGAGCAGAATTTATCCAGGAGAAAAAGTAGCTCTTTAAAAGAAGCACTCAGACAAAGTTGCAATGAAAGATCTGCCAGTGATAAAGAAAAAGGCAAAGGGAAAAATATCAACCTAAGCCTGAAACAGGGAGGCATGCAAAAGAAACTGCAGTTCTTGAAAATAAACGCTGCAGGCCAGGAAAAGACTGAATCCCATCATAGCCAAGAAGAATTACCAACAAGAAATCAGCTGTCTTCACAAGAGTTGGAATCACAGCCAGTTGAGCTACACTCCAGCCAGGTAGATGAGCTTGCTGAAAAAGGTAACTTGTCTACCACAGCCTCCACAGCCTCCATTGTTGACAGAGTTGAGATCCCACTGACAAACAAGGCTACAACATCAAGAGCTCAAAAAACTATCACAATGCCTTCAGTGGAGTTTTGGAACATTGATAGGCACACCAAGAAGTTGCAGCACCTCTTCAACAGCAGTTCTCATGAAAACACACAGGAATATTGCAAGAATTTATTGCAAAGACTGACAGATGAGGAGCTAGATCTTGCGGTACCAGCTGAAGACCAAGACATGTGGGAATCAGTGAATGACCAGTGGCATAAAGCCATTGCATTTCTACCACAGTTGTGGAACCAGAGCATGACAGCAGAAGTACTTACTGAGTGATTGATTTTAATGGAGTTACTAGTTATGTGTGGGGTTGGGCTTAATGTTAGGGTAGGGTATAGAGACTTGTATAGGCCAATACAATTGGCAATTGAGGTACAACTGAAGTTTCAACAGAGATAAATCAATAAGTATGCATGAAAAGTGAGAAACAGTTGAGTCAGGAAGTAAGGAGTGTGAAAAAGAGGCAATAGCCAATCAATCCACAAACATAGGAGATAATGGAGTGTTTGGGATCAGAAAGTGAGCAAATTGGCCGGGAACCAATCAAAAGCCACTTCTACATTGATGTGATGAAGAATCTTGACTATGTTTTTTGTGAAATCTGGGGCTCATTTATTTTTCAACGGTCTCTGGACAGTGTCCCAACAAGATCAGTACCTCTTAGTCACAGGACTTTAGCTTTGTGACAGCCTTTTGATGGGATTATCTCAATAAACTTTCATAGGGTAACAGTATCAATACCACTTAGTCACAGATCTCTAGTTTTATGTTGGCCTGTTGACAAATTCATAAAGCTTAAATCCTATGACTAAGAGGTATTGATGCCATTAGGCCACCATGCAAAGACCATTTAGATAAAATTGCACCCTAGATTTCACAAAAAACTTAGTCAAAAATTTTCACTGCATCAATGGAAAAGTGGCTCATGATTGGTTCTCTTCCAAATCTCTGACTCTTATGATCCTAGACATTCAATCACCTCCTATGGTTGTGTATATTGACTGACTATTGCCACTTCTTCACACTCCTTATGCTGAAATATTCAAGAGATACACTGGAAGTGAAATAGAGAATTAGAAGATTTCAATAATATTCACTTATTGATTTATTGATTTGCAACATAGAATTTATTCTTATTGCAGAGCTACATAGATGTAGCTATTTGCTTACTATCAGGGGAGTCTCAGAAGTACATGTGCCAAGCTTCAACTAATTTGCACCAGCATCAAACTTTTCTAAAATTCTGTAATTGCCTAATTTATAACAATCAGAAAATAACTTTCAAACTAATTTCCAAATTGATAATCAGAAATATGTCATTTAACTAAGTGCTAGCTCCTATTATACTAGTAACTAAGTGGACTTCTAATTATTTCAACACCTTACTTCCAAACTCAAGTGTTTCTCTCACTATTTCTGCAAACAAATTGATTTATTTCCTTTGCAACTTCAGTTGTATTTCACTTGCCAATAGTTTTGACCTATACAAGTCCCTATACTGTACACTAACATCAAGCTCAGCCCCACACTTGGCAGGTAACTCCATTAAAATCCACTGCTTAATAAGTATTTATGCTGTATTGCTCTGTATCCATGACTTGGGTGGGAACCCTATAGCTTTATGCCACTGTTCATTCACTGGTTCCCACATGTCTTGGTCTTCAGCTGGCACTGCAAGATCTAGCTCCTCATCTGCCAGTCTTTGCAATAGAACCTTGCAATATTCCAGTGCATTTTCCTGAGCACTGTGCTGTAACCTTTTGGTGTGCCTATCAATATTCCAAAATTCCACAAAAGGCACTGTGATAACCTTTTGAGCTCTTGAGGTTGTTACTTTGTATGCCAGTGGAATATCTGGTCTAACAACAATGGAGGATGTGAAGGCTGTGGTAGACAAATTGCCTTTCTCTGCAAACTTGTATACCTCATTGGAGTGTGGCTCAGCTGGCTTGGCTTCCAGCTCTTGTGAAAACAGCTGTTTTCTTGTTGGTAATTCTTCATGTCTGTGATGGGATTCAGTCTGTTCAGGGCTTTTGGCATTGATTGGCATGAACTACAGCTTTTTCTCATTCTTCTCTGTGGCTGGCTTATGTAGACTTTTTTTATTTTACCTTCTCCTTTATCACCGCCAGCTCTTTCACTGCTACTTTGTCTGAGTGCTTCTTGTATTGAACTACGTTATCTCCTTGCTAAATGCTGCTTTTATGCATCTGTTTTGGCCTGCTTGTCCCTTGCTGGCACTCTGTAGCCAACCTACAGCATCTTTTCTGCTTGCTTGAGGCACTCAGCTCATGCTGTGACTGGCTCCTGAGGTAGTTGCTGGTTTTTATGATATCCAGGCTCAACACTACTACTTTGACTGAATGATTCTTGAGTAGACTACTCATTTGTGCTAGTAAATGTTGTGCTGGTGCATCTATGTCTGCCTGCTTTTCTTTAATTGGCACTCTTCCAGCTACTTGATGCCTCTTTGATGCTTGTTTGGAGCTTTTAGCCCTTGTTGTAACAGACTCTTGAGGAAGCTGCTAGTTTTTAGCTATGGCACCCTTGTTCTTCTGCCTTTGATAGTTTCTGCTACTCTTAGGATACTTTCTTAGCATATCAATGCTGGCCCAAAAACCATCTGCTTGTTTAAATTTACAATAATGCTCATGGAGCAAGTCAAGCACATTCTGCTTGGCCTTGAGCTTCTGATGGTCCTGTGGTATGTTGGCCTTGAGGTGTTGGCATGCTAGACTTCTGACAGCCTCTTGAATATTAGCCCACTCTTCATTGGTGCACTCCATTGCTTCATGGATCTTCAGTGCCTTTTGAAATTTAGGCTTTGGTATAAATACTATATTTTCTCCCTCCCATGCTATGATAGGTTTTTCTGTGGGCTTTATCTTTGGGCACTGTTGTTGTGCTTCAACAAATGTAGAGTGTTCCTCTGCTGCTACATTGGGAAATATCTCAATTCTTGGCTAATTGAAATAGTTGTAGAGTGAATTAAGACCACAACAATGCCATCCAATTATTGTCACAGCACCAATGAAGCCCTGTCAAGTTTTATAACTTTAGTTGGCAGTAAAATTAGCAAAATGCTGTCTTGATCCCATCATAAGATTGTCAAGAGGGTGACCAATTCCAAGCTGCTAGTTTTATGATAGTCTTCAAATTGGATCCTGACGGTTAATCTGCATTGGATCCACCTGCAGGACCAAATTATTTATCACAGGGGGTGCTATGGAACTTTCTTCAACTGTGAAGTGCCACATGGAGCAATTAGTGCCAAATAATAGCACAGAGTGATGTATATGCCAAGTGTAACCAGACCTGGCCACAGCATGTGAGACATGCTGTCAGAGTCTTGGAGATATTGAAAGTGTTCTGGAGAACAAGCAGATTGTGTGTCTTTCATTTAATGATTTATTGTATGTAAGGTAGATTTTATACTATTAAGTGGCCTTGTCATAGCAAGCATGTAAAGTATCTTTGGCAAAGTCCCAAGAGCATTTGTGCAAATTTTGGGGTAGTCTGGACAACTTTGAGAATTCTTAAGCTTACTGTTCTGGATATCTTGGTGAAAATATACTAGGTAAATTTGCACTAGGAATCTGGCAGGAATTTTCAGAGATGTGTAGTTAATGTTCCAAGTGACTTATAGTTAGTTAGGATTATAAGCTTTGGCAACAAAGTACAGTTGCACATCTTCATGCAAAGTAGCTCTGTCTTTCATTAAGTAAGCTGTAGAAAATGTATTTTTGACCTTTTTTTTGATCAATTTTTGACATGATATGTAAAAGCACAGAATGATTGAATACATGAGTTTGGTACTCATTATTCATGGCCATGTGAATCTAGCTCCAGAGATTTCTAACTTGCAACAAAAATGCATGGCACTATAAGGCTTTGTATAGGTTCTACTCCGGGGTTAATACAGAAACATATTACCCAATAGCACTAGCAAACTAGTATAGTCCCATGCCTTTTTATAGCAAGTTACAAACCTCTGGAGCAAGATTCAGAGTGCTATGAGTTTTGAGTACTATGTGAATGTATTAAGCCCTTTGGTGCTATTACACATCATATACAGCATTAATACTAAGTCAAGGTAAAAAAATGGAATTTCTCTGGCATAGTGGGTGAAACACAGGGGTTGCTTTGCATGAAAGTGTAGCCCTCTGTTTCACACTCTGCAGACAGATAAAGGTCAATTTGGTCTCCTTGGTGCACTATGAGACTAGTTGTCACTGATGGCTTAATGAGAAGTTATTCAGCAGAACAAGTCTATGGGTTAATGTATGCTACATAATTTATATGAGATATTTTGGAAGAAAATATTAGTGGCCCTACACTGGTACATATATATTTAGGTATACAGTGATGGATGATCATGTAAAATTAGCATGGATCATATGCTGAGCTTGCTACTATGATCAGAACAAATTACTTGCAGCTCCCAGTTATAGGCTATACCACAGCTTTGAAATCTGCTACCAAGATGCTGGGAGAAATGGCTTCTCAAGAAATATTACTATATCAAGCTTGTGAAAATTGTCACAGATCTTACTAGAAGGCTGATTTGAATGAAACATCTCAGAGTATAAGTGTTTTGAAGGCAGGAGATTCCTAAATGTCCAAGGGAATCTATCACACAGTGGATAGGCAACCTGCATGCTCTAGACTTAGATTAACAAGGAATATCAAGCAACCAGCATCCTTAAAGCCAGATATATGCTATAAGCCTACCTTCAATAAGTTGCCAGTGTCTGAATGGAGTTAGATGATACCAAAATCAGATTTGGACTATGTAGCACACTAGATATGTTCCAGCAGTCAGATCATAAAGAATGATGGAGCAGTGGTGCTTGGGAAGATAGCACAGTAGTTGGTGGGTGACTAGGTATTCAGAGACAGCAACAATATCATAGTGACCAATGCAGTCAGCTTACTTGCAGTTGGAGCTAGATGAGTGGTTGTCAAGGCCAACATAAGCATTAGAATTGATCCAGAAGATCATGGGCTTGTCTGTGGCTTCTCTTAAGAAAGCTCTAGGCCTAAATACTACAGCAATAGTAACAGTGGAATGCCGTGGCTATTATGGCAGATTTACAAAATTAGAAAGTGCTTTATTAGCTTATACTGCTTAGTGCAATTGTATATATGTAGCCATATCTATCCTGTTTAGGATGAAGTCTCCTTGAATAGGTACCAATCAGGCTGTTGCTTTCTTTGGTTCCTTATTAAGCCTATCAAGATGCAAAGTGAACATCTGTATACTTGACATAGATATCAGTGCAAGAAAGTTTTGCCATGCCTAGAAGGATATATTTGATCTACTGAAGTCATTTTTAGAAGCCATTTCTAGGTTTACTGGTGAAAATCAAGGCAGCCATAATGCTTACCAGTTGTTGGTCCCAAAAGCCTATATTTAAAATATATGAAGATATTTTCTAGATCCAGTTATATAAATCTGGATAGTAATGTATCTGATATTGACACTATAATGAAACTATGGATGATTGGATCTACTAGAGATAAGACTGCATCAGACCATTATCAATCATTGATCAAATACAAAGCAGTAGAGAGTCTGAGAGTGCAGCTGCTCAGTGATTGGCAGTGTACCAGAATTTGATTGGCACCTGAAAAGTATACACAAATCAAATGAATGATACTTGTTTGTAGATTACCCTATAAAATAATTTGGTCCCAGGGGTATATCCAATACAGATCAGCCATTAGGATCCCATCAGGGGATCATTAAAATACTAGCAGCTTGGAATCAATGACTCTCTACACAATTTTTCAACAGAATTATAACAGCAGTTAACCAATTTTACCGCTAAATAAAGTTATAGCATTTGTGGTGATTGGGTGGTATTTTGCCTGGGATGGCATGGAATTATTGCAGTCTTAGTGCACTCCACAACTATTGCAGGGAATCTAGCCAACCAGTACATTTAGTTGCCTTATATGGCCATAAACTTGACAGTGGATTGACAGCCTCATTGCAAGCCTCCAAGGGCATTATAATGGCAGTGTGGTGGCCTTCAGCTAATTCTGTATAATGCCACCATACCAAATTACCAAATGGTAGTTCCTTTTTCTCCCTCCCCTTATGCAATTCAAATATTCCACTATAGAATCACCCCTCTTTATTTGCTTACCCACTCTTAGCTAGGGTATTCCACATATAGTTTGAATCTATAAAAATGTGGCCTCCTATTTACTAACCTCTACAAACAGGCACACCTGCCACAATTGACATACTTTTATCACCTCAACTTTACAGCTTCTTAGTGTGATACTTGCAAAGTTGCCATATACCTTGTACTGCTGGCAACATATGCATCTTGCAAACATATGCTTGATTGCTGCCACTTCTGCCATGTATACCCCAAGAACATCCACAAAGAGTTTTTTGGTTTTCAGCCAATATATTCCTTCTCCTGATTGAATTCTAGTCCCCTTTATTGGTATGCTCTGGCTCTTTTTGATGTGAATCCTATATTGATTGGTGTAGAAAGTGACTTGTGACCAAGAGAAACCTGGCATACTTTGGTAAAGTTCTCCTAATAAAAACTAGTTGTTTGTTGCCCCCAACCCAGTTTTGCATTACTTAACTCTTCTTCTGCTGCTGTCAGAGGTGGGGATTAGTTGGGAACCAGTCATCTTTACTCAATTTTCTGACAGCATATATATCAAAGTGGATGTAAAGCTACTCACTCCAATCTCACACCATAAGTGAAGAGACAATACACCATTTAAGTCTGTGAAATGCCTCTTGGCCATGAAGATATTCTACCTAGTTATATTCTACAGCTCCCTTTAGAAAGTAGCTGTAAATATATCCTTTGATAATATTTGTATTAATCCCATCTTAAGGCCATCACAAACTGTGTGTCCCATGACTAAGATGTACTGATCTTATCATGACACTGTGCAGAGACTGCCAAAAATAATTGTGCCCCAAATATTACAAATAACTTGGTCAAGATTTTCATCACAACAATACAAAAGTGTCTATTGATTGATTTTCTGCCAGTTTTCTCACTTTCTGATCCCAGAAACTCCATCACCTCCTACATTTGTGTGCATTGATTGGCTATTGCCACTTTCTTGCACTCTTTGTCACCCCTGAGCTCTCAGCCCATGTTGTAACACACTCCAAAGGTAGCCATTTGTTTTTATCCCTGCCAGGTCCTTAGCAGCTACTTTGACTGAGTGGTTATTGAGTGGAACTAGGCTTTCTCCTTAGTAAATGTTGTGCTGGTGTATCTATATCTTCCTGCATTTCCCTGATTGGCACTGTTTCAGCTACCTGATGTTTCTTTGATGCTTGTTTGGAGCTTTCATCCCTGCTTCTAACAGGCTCTTGAGGCAGCAACTGGGTTTTTAGCCATTACACCCTTATTATTCTGACTCTGGATTTATGCAGCTTCAATACCTTTTGATTTTTAGCTTCTGGTATAAACACCTCCTTGTCTCCCTCCCATGCTGTGATATGTTTTTCTGGGGGCTTTATCCTTGAGCACTGCGGTTGTAATTCAAAGACTGTACAGTGTTCCTCTGCTGCTACATTATGATATGGCTTAAATCTTGGTGGTGACACTAAGGTACCTGAGTTCCTTATGGGCAGCAAAGATAGTGCATTCTTTACTTATGATATTGATTGTTCTACATATATTACCCACTCATCATGTTTCTAGACTTTTTCCTGACTTCTCTGGGCTATTGCATTGATCCTATCAGCCACTGTTTCTTACTGCCTTGTTAATTCTTTGGTTTGAGCTGATAACAAATTTGCAAATACAGGTGGTGGTGATGTTATGATGGCCACTTGCTGGTCTTCAACTGAAGGTACTGCTTGATACATTCTCATCTGCCTGAGCATTATGATTGGCTTGTGGCTCTGTAGAGATTCCCCATTCCCCACATGACTGAGAGCTTAAGGAGTCCACATTATTCCCTTCTGTGGGCAAACTGCCCACCAGGCCTTTTTTGGTTGTAGCCCTACTTGTTGCACAGAATGTCAAAGCAAGCCCTTGTCCTACTGTTCTTCTGCTACTGACAGCAGTGGGGTTTGACTGGCAACTGGACAACTTTGCTTTATTTTATGGTGGCATAATTCAGGAATTAAGTAAAGTCAAAGGGGAAATGGTGTTACAAATATGTGTATGTGGTGCCACAACTTTATTTATAACACTTACTGTGGAAGCTCATCATTGAATCTTACATTCATGTAGGTGCAGAGTCTCAAGTACAAGACTGTCTTAGGTTCACATGAGTACTGACAAAAAAGTGATGTAATGGACACATTTGCTTGTTGTCTGTATTTTTTCTCTCAAGGTTAACCTTATGATTCCTCTAGGTATTCACGTATCTTATGTCTGATACTTTGGAACTGCTGCTGTGACAAGTCCTATGTACATGTTATAATTTCAGTAGTGATTTGGATATAAGGAACTTATCAAGAAATAGTGATAATAGTTGAACTGTGGTTTATTAATAAAGAAGCTCAGTATTTATACCTTTGTAGAAGTAATGCAGCTGTAACACTGAGTAAGGGGTTTTCTCAATATTCAGGAGCATTTTGTAACAGTCTTGAGGTTAGTACATAGTAGTTGGTATTGGTGCTAATTTGATCCTGACTATAGGGGAATAATCATTAGATCATAGATCTGAAGGAAGAGGCAAAGTTAGAGCTGTGAGTTAGTCCTACAGTGACCAAGACTAGTCCAAAAGTTGTTAAGTAAATGTTTAGCTGCAGAATGATACCAAAAAGTCCAATATATCTACAGTATTTTGCTTTTAGAAGCCACTAAGCCCTTCTGATATATCTTATAATACATTAGTCATTTGAGGCAAAACTCATTCAAATTTGTTTGGTTCCAAAAGCTGAGGCACAAACAGATGTGTCCAGCCCATATTATGCAAATTGCATATGAAATTGTTTGGCATGGCTTCATCATTATATCCCCTTGTTATCATATGCTGCTTGAATGTTGAAGTTAGATCAGTTTTTAGTCAAATCAATTAGTTAAATGCTTAGGTTATCAGTATATCAGTATTATCTATCAATTAGTAGCACTAGTCAGCAAATGAATCAGCAGATCCTTATCAGACAGAAATAGATATATTAGGTAGGATCTTTTTGGGTGATGATGACGCAATCAAATGAGTTATCAGCTACAGCCTACATTAGGAAATACAATTAGTCAGCAATTGATTTGGCAAAATTTATATAAGGAGCTGCTAGACTCTCAATAAAGAGCAGTTCAAGTTTTAGTGAATGCAATACTAGCTAAACCCCCTATTCCTCTACAACTCTTATACTAAGACTTGTAACACCTGCACTGCAAACTCATTCTTGATCTCAGTACTTGTCTTGTTACCTATCTGCTTACATACATCTGCTGGCATCTTGATGTAGACCTATGCCATAGCTATCAACTCAGAATCTTCCATCTCTGTTGACTCACTGAGGTTTCCAATTCTGCTAGATTAAGGAGTAGTGTGCAAATGTCTGTATGAAGGCTCATCATTGACACTTCATGCATAGAATACCTGACTTCAGACAAGTGCTAACTCTCTTTACAGATTTGCAAGATTATGCAATTGGTAGAGTACAGAACCCAGAAACATACTACAGATATGAACTTCTTAGAATTGAAGGAATGTGTAGCCTTTTCACAGCCAGAGTGTGTGGTGCTGTCAGCAGATGGGACAAGTATAAAGACTAAGCACTATTTGTGCACTGTGTAAGAGCACACAATACATCCAAACAATTTCCATTTTCCTTGGTATATGGAAGTGAAACAAGGATAGCAGGAGATCTATCACGGCCAAAACTCACTAACAACTTGGAGGATGAGTTCAGTCAGGCTAGTAGACACCAACAGTTGAAAAGAACATCAGGTGCACAGGCCAACAAATACTGAGCTGCTCTGATAGGCTATGCAGCTGCTTCAGATTCTTGATTACTTAAACCCTTTTGTGGTCCAAGGTTATTCCTGTGCTAGTTGCTCTATGTCCCAGGTATTCAACCTGCTCCTTTCAAAATTCACACTTTGCAGCCTTGCTATACAGCTTGTACTCTCTAGGCTTCTTCAAGATCTTTTAAATGTCAACTAAGTGTCCCTTCTCTGTCTTGCTATATATTAATGTGTTGGCTAGGTAAATTCCTACAAACTTGTGTAAGTACTCCTGGGGCACTGTTTTCATTAAGGTCATGAGTCTTGCAGGGGCATTGGTAAGGCCAAAACTCATGACTAAGTACTTGTAAAGTACATATGTGGTCCTGAAAGCTGTCTTAGGGATGTGCTCTGGTTTCACCCTAATCTGGTTGTATCTAGACATGAGGCCAATCTTGCTGAGTATAATGGCTGCATTGAGTTGGTCCAAAAGTCATAAATCCAAGGAATGGCTATATATTCTCCATGGTAAATGAGTTGAGTTCTCTGGAGTCAATGCACATCTTGAGTGTTCCATCCTTCTTTTCCACAAAAAGTACTGGTGCTCCCCAAGATGACTTGCTGGGTCTAATATATCTTTGCCTCAATAACTGATCTGTTTGTCTCTTCATATCTTCTGACTATAATGGACTCATTTCATACGGTGTCTTACTCACTGGAAGGCTATCTCCTGTGCTAATACCATGATCCACATCTCTGACTAGTGGTAGGCTTTCAAGTTCATCAGCAAACACACCTAAGTATTTCTTCAAAAGAGTCTGGACCTTCTGGGGTGCAGAGGTACAGGAATCCTCCTGTAAAACTGTCATGAGGAACAACTGGGTACCTTTTCTAAGTGTTCTGTAAAGTGGTGGCTTGCTAAGTTCACTTATTTCACACACACTGGAATAGACCAAGCTGAAATCCAGTCTGGCAGGCAAAAGCTCATAGGTCTTGTTGTCCTTCTAGATCTGAGTAGCATGCATTCTCCAGTTGATTGATGGATTACAACAAAATAGCAAGGTTATTGCAAGTAAAAGGTCAATCTTGCAATCCCTAAATACTTAGACCTGTACATCTTCTCCAGAGTCATTAATTTTCATTCTATCTGGCTGAGCAAGATGGTTAATTGCTGCAATTTAAGAAGTGATTTGGATATAAGGAACCTATCAAGAAATAGTGATAATAGTTGAACTGTTGCTTATTAATAATGAAGCTCAGTATTCATACCTTTGTAGAAGTAGTAGAGCTGTAACACTAAGTAAGGAGGGTTTCTCAATATTCAGGAGCATTCAGTAACAGTTTCAGGGTTAGTATATAATAGTTAGTATTAGTGCTTATTTGATCCTGACTGTAGGGGAATAATCACATGATCATAGATCTGAAGAAAGTGGCAAAGTTAGAGTTGTAAGTTAGTCCCACAGTGACCAAGACTAGTCCAGAGTTGTTAAGTAAATGTTTAGCTGCAGAATGATACCAAATAGTCTAATATTTCAGCATTAATTACGTGAGAGTTCTCATCAGCTGATAAGACCCAAGTTGATTTGGTGGGTTCTAAGTTGATTCTAGCTATCAATGCAAATTGCTCTGATATGTATTCATTTGATGCTCCTGAGTCAATCATAATCTTGGCAGGTACTGCATTGATTACCCTATTGAGTATAATACTTTGCGGAGTTTGAGATTATTTTGGATAGGTATTCATTTGTGATATGGAAGGCAAGTTTGCAGACTTCTTTAAGTTCATCCACCATGTTGCTATGCACAAGGGCTTCAAGATGGATGAAGGTTCTTGTTAACTGGTATCCATTACTTTTCTGAGGGCAGTTCTTTGTAACATGTCTTGGCTGGTGACAATTAACGCTAAGTCCTCTCCTTACATTCTTCTGAGGTGGGATTCTTCAGCATAGCATCTATTTTCACTGGTACTGCTTCTGATTGTCTTCTTTCATAGTGATTTTAGCTTTTCCAATTAGTCATTGTGGGCTTCCCAACTACAAACATGGCTGAATCATAGTCAATGGCAATCTGGATGGCTTCTTCAATTGGCCAAGGTTGTTGATAATTCACTTACTCAGAAGTTCTGTTATTTGAATCCATCAATAAGGTATTCAACTTGATCCAGGAGGTATATTCTTTCTATTCGTCCAAGTAGACCTATTTTCTAACTTGCTTTATGGAGGAATTCCTTTAGCCTTCATGGCTGCTTATGTTATGAGTTACTGCTTGTGTTATGATCTGCCGCTTGAATGTTTAAGTTAGACCAGTTTTTAGTCAAATCAATTAGTATATGTTTAGGTTATCAGTATATCAGTATTATCTATGAAATCAGTAGCATTAGTCAGCAAATGAATCAGCAGATCCTTATCAGACAGAAATAGATATATTAAGTAGGATCTTATTGGGTGATGATGATGCAATCAAATGAGTCATCAGCCACAACCTACATTAGGAAATACAATTAGTCAGCAATTGATCTGGCAAAATGTATATAAGGAGCTGCTGGAACCTCAATAAAAATCAGTTCAAGTTTTAGTGAATACAATACTAGCTAAACTCCCTATTCCTCTACAACTCTTATACCAAGACTTGTAACATTGGTAGCAGCAATAACCAGAAACCTCCCTCCTGAAGAAAGAAGAAACCACCCTCAAGATGTCAGACAATCAAGAATGGAAGAATGCCATGCAGCAAATCCTGGCCCAACAGCAACAGTTACTCCAGATTCTCAGCCAACAGCAACAAGGAGTGACTACCATGGCTCAGAGCTAGCAAAGCCCTGTCAAGAGCAACTTTAGTGTGAAGGTCAACCGGTACCATGGCAGAGTCAATGAAAACCTGGGAACTTGGCTCTTTCAGATTGAAGAAGCTTTTAAAGCTAAAGGAATTGCTCCAGAAAGCAAGTTGCATTATGCGGCTTCTCACCTGGCAGATGCAGCTTTACAGTGGTACCACAACAAGATCAGGTTGGCCACTATGATGGGATGCTCTACAATCTCTACCTGGGATGAGTTTGTGTTGGAAATTCAGGATGCTTTTGAACCTCCACACCAGCAGACACTACTAAGAAGGAAGTTAAAGACACTCAGACAGAAAGGAATGGTGCAAGAATACATCTATGAGTACAGATATCTACTTGGACAAATTGAAAGAATGGACCCCTTGGATCAAGTTGAATACTTTATTGATGGGTTGAAAGAAAGAACTTGCAAGGAAGTGAATTACCAAAGACCTCAGACTATTGAAGAAGCCATCAAGATTGCCATTGACTATGACTCAGCTATGTTTGGAGTTGGGAAGCCTACAGTGACTAATTGGAAAGGCTACAATCATTATGAAAGAAGACAATCGGAAGCAGTACCAATGGAAATAGATGCTATGCAGAAGAATCCTACCTCAGAAGAATGTAAGAAGAAAGGACTTTGCTTCAATTGCCACCAGCAAGGACATATTGCAAAGTACTGCCCTCAGAGAAGAATTGGACACCAGCCAACAAGAACCTTCAACCATATTGAGTCCCATGAACACAGTAATGTGGAAGATGAGCTTGAAGAAGACTTGGAACTCACCTTCCATATGACAGAAGAGTACTTGTCCCAAATGACCGCAAACTCAGGGAAGTTATTGTACGTGAATGGAGTAATCAATGGAGTACCTGCCAAGATCATGATTGACTCAGGAGCATCGCATGAGTACATGTCAGAGCAATTTGCATTGAAAGCTGGAATCAACTTGGAACCTACCAAATCAACTTCAGTCTCCACAGCTGATGGGAACTCCCACATAATCAACCGTATTACCCAGCCAGTAAGAATGAAGATCAATGACTATGAAGAAGACCTACAGGCTTATATATTTGGGAACTGCAAGTTTGACCTTGTACTTGGGAAAACCTGGCTATTTTGTTGTAATCCATCAATCAACTGGAGAACCCATGCTACTCAGATCCAAGAAGACAACAAGACCTATGAGCTATTACCTGCCAGGCCGGATTTCAACTTGGTCAATTCCAGTGTGTGTAAGACAAGTGAACTTAGCAAGACCCAGTTCTGTAGAGCACTTAGAAAAGGTACCCAGATGTTCCTCATGGCAGTATTACAGGAGGATTCCTCTACCCCCGCACCCCAGCAGGTCCAGACTCTCTTGAAGAAATATTCAGACATGTTTCCAGATGAGCTTGTAAGCCTACCACCAGTCAGAGATGTGGATCATGCCATTGACACAGGAGATAGCGCTCCAGTGAGCAAGACACCTTACAGAATGAGTCCATTGGAATTGGAGGAAATGAAGAGACAAATTGCTCAGCTATTGGAGCAAGGATACATCAGGCCCAGCAAGTCACCCTGGGGAGCACCAGTGCTTTTTGTGAAAAAGAAGGATGGAACACTTAGGATGTGCATTGACTACAGAGCCCTGAACTCAGTTACCGTCAAGAATAAGTACCCCATACCTTGGATTGATGAGCTTTTGGACCAACTTAATGGAGCCACTATTTTCAGCAAGATTGACCTCATGTCAGGATACAACCAAATTAGGGTGAAACCAGAAGATATTCCTAAGACAGCATTTAGGACCAGATATGGACATTACGAGTACTTAGTCATGAGTTTTGGCCTCACTAATGCCCCTGCAACATTCATGATGCTGATGCAGACTGTCTTTCAGGAGTACTTGGACAAGTTTGTGATAATGTACCTGGATGACATATTGATATACAGCAAGACAGAAGAGGATCATGTAGTGCACATTGAAAAGGTCTTGAAGAAACTAAGAGAGAACAAGCTATATGGCAAGCTAGCCAAGTGTGAATTCTTCAAGGGACATGTTGAATACCTGTGACACATAGTGACTAGCACAGGAGTGACCTTAGACCCTAAGAAGGTTGAAGTTATCAAGAATTTGAAGCAGCCCCATAGCATATCAGAACTCAGATCCTTCCTTGGAATGGTTTCCTATTATCGAAGATTTGTCAAGTCATTTGCAAGTATTGCAGCCCCTTTAACTGATATCCTCAAGAAAGACAATACCTACAAGTGGGACATAGCTTGTGAGACTGCCTTCCAGATGCTCAAGAATGAACTTGCTAAGCTGCCAAGCCTAAGAATACCAGACTTCAGAAAAGAGTTCACTCTGTGCACAGATGCTTCAGATTATGCAATTGGTGGAGTGCTGAGCCAAGAACACAAGGGAAAGGACTACCCTGTTGCCTTTGAATCCAAGAAACTGAACTCAGCGGAACAAAACTATCTGGTCCATGAGAAGGAGATGCTTGCTATAATACACTGTTTGAAGACATGGAGATGCTATATTGAAGGAGTCAAATGCACTGTGAAGACTGATCATGCCTCCCTCAAGTATATATTTACTCAGAAGGTACTCTCTAGAAGAATGACAAGATGGAGTGAATACATTCAGCAATTTGACCTGGAGATTGCCTACTGCCCTGGAAAAAACAACACGGTTGCTGATGCCTTATCAAGATTAGATCAAGTTGCACAACCCAACTTGGTGCATGAATCAGATTGGCCTAGCCTATTACCAAAGTACTTGGAGGACCAAGCCATTCCTAATAAGATGGATGAAGATATCAAGAAGATAATCCGTGATGAAGCCAGCAAATTTGTTGTACAGGATGAAACACTACCAAATTGTTGATGGAAGCCCTATTGCCTATTGTCCATATGTTGCTTGCCTGGATTTTATACATAAGCTACACAATGGATATGGACATCTTGGGATTGAAGGAACCTATAGCCTTGTGAAAGCCAGAGCATGGTGGCCCAGAATGAAACAAGATATTGAGAAGCTAGTGAAAACATGCCCAAACTGCCAAATCAATCAAGGCCAGCCACAAAGAATTGCCGAACTCTTCCCTTTGGAGCCTGTAAGACCATTTGAAAGATGGGGAATTGACTTTACAGGAAGACTGCCAACTACCAGGAAATGCAACCGTTGGATCCTAGTAGCAATTGACCATGCCACTAAATAGCCAGTTGCTAAAGCTGTACCAATAGCCAGTGAACAAGAAGTTGCAAGTTTCATTTACCATGAGATCCTGATGAAGTTTGGATGCCCTGTGGAGATCTTATCCAATAGAGGTGCAAACTTTATGGCAAAGACATTAGAGGCTTACCTGGAAATGCAGCAGATCAGACACTTGAAAACCTCGGCATATCACCCCAGAACTAATGGAGTCACTGAGCGGTTTAATGGATTATTTGGAACAATGCTGACCAAGTATGCAAATGGAGTTGTCAGTAGATGGGATGAGTATATAGACCAAGCACTCTTTGCATGCAGAGTCAGAGTACACAACACCACCCAGCAATCATGAATTTACTTAGTTTATGGATGTGAACCTAGGATTCCAGGAGATCTCACACAACCCAAGCTTACAGACGCCTTAGAAGATGAACTTAGTCAGCCAAGTAGACACCAGCAACTGGAACAAAGACGTCAAGAGGCACAGCCCAAAGTATCTCAAAGTGCAGAAAAGATGAAGCAGAGATTTGATAAGACTACAGCACCAGAAGCATTGACAGTTGGGAACTTTGTATTGCTAAGAAACAACACTTGGAAGAAGTTTGAGCCACAATGGACAGGACCATTCAGGATCATCAGAGAATGTCCATTTGCAACTTACCAACTGGTGGACAAACAAGGCAATATCTGGGAAGACTCAGTTCATAGGGACAGACTCAAGCTTGCAAGACTTGCTGATAATACTGAACCATCAAGATACTGGTATCACAAGAAAAGAGATTCAGGAGAACCCTCTCAACTGTAGTAGGGGAGAATGTTATGATCTGCCGCTTGAATGTTTAAGTTAGACCAGTTTTTAGTCAAATCAATTAGTATATGTTTAGGTTATCAGTATATCAGTATTATCTATGAAGTCAGTAGCATTAGTCAGCAAATGAATCAGCAGATCCTTATCAGACAGAAATAGATATATTAAGTAGGATCTTTTTGGGTGATGATGATGCAATCAAATGAGTCATCAGCCACAACCTACATTAGGAAATACAATTAGTCAGCAATTGATCTGGCAAAATGTATATAAGGAGCTGCTGGAACCTCAATAAAAATCAGTTCAAGTTTTAGTGAATACAATACTAGCTAAACTCCCTATTCCTCTACAACTCTTATACCAAGACTTGTAACACTTGAATGCTTAAGCTAGATCAGTTTTTAGCCAAAGCAATTATTAATAAGGTTAGCCTATCAGTTTATCAGTGTTATTTATCAAATCAGTAGCATTAGTCAGCAGATGAATCAGCAGATCCTTATCAGCGAGGAATAGGTATATTATGTAGGATCTTATTGAGTGATGATGATGCACTCTATGAGTAATCAGCCACAGCTGACATTAGCAAATACAATTAGTCGGCAGTTCATCTGGCAAAAATGTATATAAACAGCTGCTGGAACCTCAATATAAATCAGTTGAAGTTTTGGTGAATACAGCACTAGCTAAACACCCTATTCCTCTACAACTCTTGCACCAAGACTTTTAACAATAAATCTGGAAGTACCAAGTTCTCTGGTTTTCATTGACTCTACCATGGTACATGTAGACCATCACACTAAAGTTGCTCTTGACAGGGCTTTGCTGGTTCTGGACCATGGTAATAAATCCTTGTTGCTGCTGGCTGAGAATCTGGAATAACAGTTGCTGTTGGGCCAGGATTTGCTGCATAGAATCCTTCCATTCTTAATTTTTTGAGATCTTGAGGGAGGCTTCTTCTTTCTTCAGGAGGGAGGTTTCTTGTTATTGCTGCAAATATTTTTACATGTCCTGATATAAGAGTTGTAGAGAAATAGGGAGCTTAGCCAGTATTGTATTCACTAACACTTGAACTGATTTTTGTTGAATTTCCATCAACTCCTCATATACATTTTCCCAGATATATAACTGACTAATTGTATTTCCTAACATGGGTTGTGGCCCATGACTCATTTAACTGCAACATCATCACCCAATTAGATCCTACTTGATATATCTATTTCTGTCTGATAAGGATGTATGGATTCATTTGATGACTTATACTACTGGTTTGATAGATGACACCAAGTGCTTATTGTATTTTACTATGTTTTCTTCTTAGTACATGATGCACTAGTGCATCCATTGTAACCTTCTTGTCCTTGCCAGTATTCTCCTGGTAACCTGATATTACTTTGCTGCTTGTTTGGAGCCATCAGCCCTGCTTGTGATGGGCTTCTGAAAAAGCTGCAGATTTTTGTCATTGTCAAATTCTGCACTGCTGAAGTAACTGAGAGTTTACTGTTTGAGCTACATTTTCTTGTTGATGAGTGCTGCACAGATGCATCTGTTTTGGCCTGCTTGTCCCTTGCTGATACTGTTCTAGCAGCCAGACATTTCTTTGCTACATGTTTGGAGTGTTTGGCCCTGCTTTTAACAAGCACTTGAGAAAGCTGCTGGCTTTTGTCCATGGCACCCTTGGGCTTCTGCCTTTGCTAGCTTCTGCTATTCTTGAGATACTTTCTTGGAAAAGTAATGCTTGCCCAAAATATATATACTTGTTTGAGTCCAGGATTGTGGTCATAGAGCATGTCAAGTGCATTCTGCTTTGCCTTGAGCTCTGCATAGTCCCATGGCATGCCAGCTTTAAGGTGATGCCATGCTAAGCTCTTGAAGGCCTCAGAAATATTGGCCTGCTCTTCATCATTGCACTCCAGAGCTTCATAGATTGGCAATGTGTCTTGATTTTGAGGCTTGGATATAATCACTACAGTCTCTCCCTCCTGTGCTGCAAAAGGCTTTTCTCTAGGATTATCTTTAGGTGCTGTTGTTGTGATCTAAAGACTGTAAATGCTCCTCTGCTGTTATATTGGGAAATTGCACATATCTTGGCAGTGGCATAGGCTACTTAAGTTTCTTCTTTGAGGCAAAAATGCTGCTGTCTCCACCTGGGATTTTTGTTGATCTACACATATTAACTGCTCATTCTGTTTCTAGACTGCTTTCTGATCTCTCCGGACCATTGAGTCCCCTATTAGCCATTGCACACAACTTCCTCATTCATCCTTTCGTAAGAGCTGACAACATAAAGGCTAAGATGGGTGGTGGTGTTTTATGATGGCCTCTTGTTGGTTGTCAGCCAAAGGTATTGCATTTTCAACACCCTCATTGGCCTGAGCATTATGGTTGCTTGTAGCTCTGCAGAGACTCTCATTTGCCCACTTGACTTAGAGCCTGTACAGTTTGCATTATTACCTTCAGTGGGTATATTATCAACATGGACTTTTTTGGATGTTGCTCTGCTGGTTGAACTTAATGCCAAAGCAAGGTGTTGTCCAACCTTTGCTCTGCACCTGTCAACAGTGAGGTGTAGTTGGGAACCAAACAACTTTGCTTTATCCTTTGACAGCATCTATATGGAAGTGGGTCCAAGCAAAGGGGAAATAGTTTTATATATATGTGCATGTGTGATGTCACAGCTTTACTTATAATGCTCACTTTGGTAGGTCACCATAATATCATATGTACATATAGGTACAATATCTCAAATATCAGAGTGTCTCAAAATCACATGAGAATTAACAAAAAAGTGATATTATAGCAATACATTGTTGTAATTCATACAGCTTGCCCCATGGTGAAGACCATTTTGATTCAGCATCATAGAGTAGAAAAACACACCATATGACTATTGCAACAAGTATCTTGGCCATGAAGCACACTGATAGCATAGGAAGTGTAACAAGGACTCTAGCCGGTGCTTTGCCATAAAAGTTGTATTTGACCATTAATCAATCACTACTGTACCGATACTTTCTTGCCAGCTAACTGATATTCCTACAGTGGTGTGGTGATGTAGAGGTACTTCCAGGAGAAGCTACACCACTTAAGGTATATGAGGTGTCTGATGGGTGCAATAACCTCTGGGCCTAAACTGCTGGTCTCTCTATCACTATATCACTATGGTAGAAGTTCCTGCCTCTCCAGCCTCCTCTGTGCCTGAAATGTCTCCAAAGGCCTCTGTGTGTCTTGTGTGCTACTTGGAGAAGTCACCTCATGGCAGGTTTGAGGTGTACCTGTTGGAGATATAGGTAATGATCTACTGCTAATCAATAAGTGGGAATTACTACTGATAGAAAAGATGATCTACTGATAATGGATAGACTTCACTTACATACTTTTGCCAATTACAAGTGATTACTAATGACAAGGTCCTAGAGGTCCCCAGGCATCAGTGGAGTTCTGGATGAAATCAGTACAAGCTAACAATGCTCTGGAACTTCCTGGAAGGTTCTAAGATGCACAGAGCAGCCAACCAATCAGAGACCAGCAGTGTTAAACCTTTTTAACATAGAGGTACAACAGAATATTAAAATAGCAGGTATGGTAACACAGACCTAGGTCATGTGTCACAGGCACTTGTATACAGCAGATATAAATGGTGATCACAAAGCTGAATGATAATTAGGACAACTATTGATGATAACTAATTAGGATAGCATCATTTGATCATAATACAGCTAACTTGGGCAAAGAGTTATGGGATAATACAATAAGATAAAATCTGAATAAGTGCTTCCTAGTAGCTACACTGATCAACTTGCCTGTGGGAGGTTTGATTACCCTACTATGATGGCACTTAGCTGCACTTGTTGCCTTGCACAAACTGAGTCAGGTGAATTTGTGATGCCTTTAGGCTAACCTCAGTCTTCTAAATATGGCATGCAGAGTGATAGCTTGGCAGAAGAAGGCTCACTGGTTGATTGCAAGTCTATATCCTCTAAAACTGTACCCTATATGAGCCTAGAAAATCCCAGTATGCAATGAGACAGCACCTGTAAGGAACCTTTGAAGATGCTTTCTGTAGCCAAGTGAACCCAGCAACTCATCTACTGATGGAGGATTTCATTTGGCTAGTGAAATGGCATGTTTCAGCTTAAATTAGTAATGGGTGCTTTGAGGATTTACTTCTGCCTGTTGCTAAGTTCATTATAGGATGAAACTCACCATGTACATCAGAATCTATGCAAGTTGACTTATATTCCATCATATCTGGAAGCTAATGAATGAAAAAGCACCAACACTTTGGCACAGAAGAATTGGATACATCAGTTTTGATTTTTTGCCCAAATGATCAAAGATCAGCTAATTTCTGATGTAAAAATTGCTCCCCCAGCTAATTTAGAGCACTGAGAAGCCTGCATATATGGGAAACAAGCTGGACAACCCTTCAAGAGCTATGGGTTAGTCAAAACTAAGAAAAATGAAATCTAATCACTGATACATGAGTGGACCTAGACCAAATTTATCCATAGGTGAGATGAAGTGTTTGATAGGAGAATATACCTCAAAATGCTTCATTGACTCTGGCAACAATGATGGGACAAGGCAAGAGACAAATGTACCATACTCCCCACTGCGGAATGGAGTAGCAGAATGGGCAAACATTCCAAGAGTTGATATGGCAAGATCTAGGATCCATGATTAAATGTTATCCTATAATTTATGGGCTGAATCAGTTGCTACAGCTATACACATTAAACCAGGAGCTAAAACAGAATAGCTCATGCCTCTACTTGATGTCAAGCATGGTATAGGTACAGACCAAGTGCAGAACACTCAAGAATATCTAGGTGTGTAGCATGTGCCAAGAAACTGCCTGGAAATCACTCAAAATTTGAGCCAAAAAGTGTTAAATGCATATTGTTGGGATACTGCAATGTTTGAGAGCATTCAGACTCTACAATACCAAAGCAAAGAAGCTGATGAAGACCAGGAATGAGTTGTTTAATGAAATTTCAAAATTTTCACCAAAAATAACATCAGATGATGACAGAAATTTGATCTCAAGTTCACTAATTGTCAGGATCAAATCATTAAAGACTTTGTACAAGAGGCTCCATCAAACATATTGGCATTGACAGATATTCCGCCAAAGATATATATGATTACAAAAATCTGATCTCAACTCCACCAATTTTTAGGAATAAATTTGAGCAAAGCAATGGAATGTTTTCAGCTCCAGAGGACTCTACAACTGTAGTCAAGCCTGCAGCAGTGCACAGAAATATTACAGAAATGAACATTCTAGTATCAAATGCCTGGAGATCCAACCTGACAAGAATATTCCCAAATTATTAATCACTGAGGGTGCTAACATAGCCTATGCCTATTCAGTCCATATTGATGAACTCCAGACCATAAAAGAGGCTCTAAATAGCCCTCAGACAAAGTTTTGGGGAGCTGAAACAACTGGGGAATATCAGGGCCTAATGGAAAATAAAACTTGGAACTTAGTCATATTACCAATCCACCAAAATCTATTTGATGCAGATTAATCTTTAGGACAATGTATAAGGTTGATGGTACAATTGAAAGATACAGTGCAAGACTTGTGGGCAAAGGATGCTCTCATACAAGCAAACCTGACTATACGGAGATCTTGGCACCAGTAGCCATGCTTCATTCTATCAGATTAATATTGACTGTTGTAGCCAAATATGACCTTTTATATATCAAATGAATGTAAAGGCTGCAATCCTGAATGAAGAACTAGATGAGGATGTGAATATGGACCAGCCTGAGAGGCTTGTTGACCAAGATAACCCTTGTTTGGTCTGCAAGCCTAAAGAGTCTCTATGTGGTCTCAAACAATCACCAAAAACCTGGAATTGCAAGATAGATTCTTATTTGGACTCCTTGAGTTTCAAAAGGAGTAGTGCTGACTAAAGCTTATACTATAAGCCAGATAGAGCAAGTTCAGCTCTATTAGCTCTATATATGGAGGATCTTATTATAGCACAAATAACCTAGCAACATTGGAGGAGACTAAATCCAATCTATCCAAAGAGTTCAAGATGTCCAAACTAGAAGAGGCTAGTAACTTCTTAGGGATAACGCTGTAGTGGGGTGACAGTGACACCCACTGACAGATGTGCTCATTCCCTTATTTTCTACTTCCCTATATCTCTACTACACTTATTTTAGTTTTATCCCATTTGTCTTACCCAATCAGTACTATCCCATAAGCCAGTTGACTATCACACCTGCTTACCTTATTGCATAAGTTACCCCTCACTTTATGTAAGATTACTAGCTATAAGTACTTCTATATTAGGCAAGTACCCGCGCCAGTACCCGTGACACATGATCAGCCCGTGTCACCATCCCTACCATTTCCATACCATATATGGTATCCCCATGTTACACAGGTTTCAGAATACTGATTCCTGATTGGTTGGATGTGCTGTGCCTCTTAGAACCTTCCGGCACCTACTTAGAACATTCTTAGGTCATTCTGATGTCATTAAGATTTCTATTGATCTCCGCAACCTTCTGGAACACCATGATTAGTAATCACTTAGCCAGTGAGAAAAGTATATAAGGGAGGCTATCCCTAAACAATAAATCATCATCCCTTTTATCAATATATCGACTTGTTGATTAGTGTGATCACTGCTACCTGCTGCTACCTGAACTTCCAACCCTAGACCACAGGACACTCCCAGGAAACTGCGCTGACAGCCAACTGACCTTGGAGGCACTACTTGTGAGGAATACTCAGAGTAGGTATCTTTTATTATATTTGATTCTTTCCCAAGTTTGTTCTTGTACAGGCAAAGATACTTTTCTGTCTTTGTAACTATTGACCAAAGCTGCATTCTTATCAAGTCCCTGCTGGTGGAGTTTACAGTTGTTTTGACTTTGGAAGCTTTAGTACATTGTCATCTCAAAGGACGCTGAACCCAGCACATACTTTTGTTAAGACGCCAACTAAGTTGGGGATTGTAGCTCAATAGTTTTCCCTTAACAAGCTTGTGGCTTTATTCCCCTTCACATTAGATTAGAGACAGAACCCAAGTATTCCTAGCAAGCTTTTGCCAGAGGTTATCGCACCCAGTGAACACCCCACACACAAAACACTTGAGAAGTGTTGGACGTATCTCTCCCTTGGACTTATACACCACCACAACGCTCTCCATACACAGAAGTACCCACACTATCACACAAAACAAATCCAAGTATATTCTCTATATACTAGAGAAGTACCAAATGGACAACTGCAGCCCACAGCTACCCTGATTGAGACAAGCCTGACCTTGGTCAAAACTCAACCAAATCAAGAGAGTTTGTTGCCATCTAAAAGCCCCAAGTAGCCTTATCATTCTATGGCTGGCAGTCTCATGCATATCATGCTTGGAGCACATCAAGATATCTCATATTCACTGGGAGTTGTCAGCCAGTATAATCAGACCTATGGATCTGAACAGATTGCAGCAGTTAAGTGGATTTTAAGATTCCTAAGAGGAGCTGCCGGCATATGCTTAAGATACAGTTATAAGGATTCAGAACAGGACCTTGTGGGTTACTCTGATTTTGAGTGGGGAAAAGATTTGGAAGACAGAAAATCCACCACAGGATACACCTTTCTTGACTGTAAAGGAGCAATTTAATGAATTTCAACAAAGCAACCTACCATAGCACTTTCTACCACAGAGGCAGAGTATATGGGAGCCTGTCAAGCTATAACAGAAGCAATGCGGTTGAGGAAGCTTTTTAAAGATTTAAGCCTATGTCAAAAAACACCTATTACCTTATTTCAAGATAATTGAGGATGTATATAAATAGGTAGATATCCAACTTATGATGCTAGAATGCAGCATATAGATATTATATATCATTTCATATGTAGAGCTATAGAGAACAGCCTAGTTAACCTAGCTTACTGTCCTGCTGACAAAATCATTGCAGACATATTTACCAAACCGCTAACTAGAGACAAGTTTGAATATCTTAGGTCCCAATCAGGACTAATTAGTATGAACATTTAGTAGAGTGGGAGTGTTGTAATAATCTGTAATTCCACCTGAATACTCACTTAGCTTAATCACTTAGATCATCACCTTTAAATCCTAGAGAATGCTGACCAAACTATTAGAATTGTCAAAGCAGAAACTGAGTACTTCTGCAGTGGCCTAGCTTACAGGTAGTAGGTTTAGCATCATGTGTTCTACTGTCACCTGTTACAAGTCTTGGTATAAGAGTTGTAGAGGAATAGGGAGTTCAACTAGTGTTCTATTCACTAAAACTTGAACTGATTTATATTGAGGGTCCAGCAGCTCCACATATACATTTGTTATCATCTGCCGCTTGAGTGTTTAAGTTAGATCAGTTTTTAGTCAAACCAATTAGTTGTATGTTTAGGTTATCAATATATTGGTATTATCTATCAAATCAGTAGCATTAGTTAGCAAATTAATCAGCAGATCCTTATCAGACAGAAATACATATATTAGGTAGGATCTTATTGGGGATGATGATGCAATCAAATGAGTCATCAGGCAGAGCCTATATTAGGAAATACAATTAGTCAGCAATTGATCTGGCAAAATGTATATAAGGAGCTGCTGGAATCTCAATAAAGAGCAGTTCAAGTTTAAGTGAATAAAATACCAGCTAAACTCCCTATTCCTCTACAACTCTTATATCAAGACTTGTAACATTGGTAGCAGCAGTAACCATACATATCCTCCTGAAGAAAGAAAAAGCCTCCCTCAAGATGTCCAAAAATCAAGAATGGAAGAATGCTATGCAACAAATCCTGGCCCAGCAGCAACAGTTGCTCCAGATCCTTAGCCAGCAGCAACAAGGAATGACTACCATGGCCCAAAGCCAGCAAAACCCTGTCAAGATCAACATTAGTGTGAAGGTCAACTAGTACCATGGTAAAGTCAATGAAAACCTGGGAACTTGGCTTTTCCAGATTGAAAAAGCTTTCAAGGCTAAGGGAATTGCTCCAGAAAGCAAGTTACGTTGTGCAGCCTCTTACATGGCAGACACAGCTTACAGTGGTACCACAACAAGATCAGGTCAGCCACCTTGATGGGATGCTCTACAATCTCTACCTAGGATGAGCTTTTGTAGGAAATTCAGGATGCCTTTGAGCCCCCACACCAACAGACACTACTAAGAAGGAAGTAGAAGACACTCAGACAGAAAGGAATGGTCCAAGAGTACATCTATGAATATAGATGTCTACTTGGTCAATTTCAAAGAATAGACTCTCTGGATCAAGTTGAATACTTTATTGATGGGTTGAAAGAAAGAACTTGCAAGTAAGTGAATTATTGAAGACCTTGGACTATTGATGAAGTCATCAAGATTGCCATTGACTATGACTCAGCTATGTTTGGAGCTGGGAGGCCCACAATGACTAATCAGAAAGGCTACAAACACTATGAAAGAAAACAATCAGATGCAGTGCCAATGGAAATAGACACTATGCAGAAGAATCCTACCTCAGAAGAATGTACAAAGAAAGGAATTTGCTTCAATTGCCACCAGCAGGGACATATTGCAAAGTACTGCCCTCAGAGAAGAAATGGACACCAGCCATCAAGAACCTTTAACCATATTGAGGCCATGGAGCATAGTAACATGGAGGATGAACTTGAAGAAGACTTGGAACTCACCTTCCATATGACAGAGGAATACCTATCCCAGATGACCTCAAACTCAGGAAAGCCATTATACTTGAATGGAGTAATCAATGGAGTATCTGCCAAAATCATGATTGACACAGGAGCATTGCATGAGTACATGTCAGAGCAATTTGCTTTGAAAGCTGGAATCAACTTGGAATCCACTGAATCAACTTCAGTCTCAACAGCTGATGGCAACTCTCACATAATCAGCCGTATTATTCAGCCAGTTAGGATGAAGATCAGTGACAATGAAGAAGATCTACAGGCCTATATATTTCAGAACTGCAAGTTTGACCTTGTACTTGGGAAAACCTGGCTATTTTATTGTAATCCCTCAATCAACTGGAGAATCCATGATACTCAGATCCAGAGGGACAACAAGACCTATGATCTATTACCTGCCAGACTGGATCTCAGCTTGGTCAATTCCAGTGTGTGTGAAACAAGTGACCTTAGAAAGACACAGTTCTGTAGAGCACTAAGAAAAGGCACCCAGATATTCTTCATGGCAGTATTACAGGATGGTTCCTCTACTCCAGTACCCCAGAAGGCCCAGACTCTTTTGAAGTAATATTCGCACATATTTCCAGAGGAGCTTGCCTAAGAAAAATTATTGAGATGATCCTGTCAAAAGGCTGTCACAAAGTCAATGTCCCGTGACTGAGAGGTACTGATCTTGTCAGGACACCATCTAGAGACCATTGAAAAATAATTGCACCCCAGATTTCACAAAACACTTTGTCAAAATTTCTCATCACAACAATGTATAAGTGGCTTTTGATTGGTTCCCTGCCAATTTGCTCACTTTCTGATCCTGGACACTCTATTGCCTCCTATGTTTGTGTGAATTGATTGGCTATTGCCTCTTTTTCACACTCCTTACTTCCTGACTCAACTGTTTCTCTTACTTTTCATGCGTACAAATTGATTTATCTCTGTTGAAACTTCAGTTGTACCTCAATTGCCAATTGTATTGACCTATACAAGTCTCTATACCCTACACTAATATTAAGCCCAACCCCACACTCAACAAGTAACTCCATTAAAATCCACCACTCAATAAGTATTTCCGCTGTAATGCTCTGGTTCCACAACTTTGGCAGGAACCCAACAGCTTTATGCCACTGTTCATTCACTGGTTCCCACACGTCCTGGTCTTCAGCTAGCACTGCAAGGTCTAGCTCCTCATCTGCCAGTCTTTGCAATAAATCCTTGCAATATTCCAGTGCGTTTTCTTGAGCACTGCTCTTGAAGAAGTGCTGCTACCTCTTGGTGTGCCTACTAATGTTCCAAAACTCCACTGAAGGCATTGTGATAGTCTTTTGAGCTCCTGACATTGTAGCCTTGTCTGTTAGTGGGATCTCCACTCTGTCAACAATGGAGGCTGTGGTACACAAATTGCCTTTTTCAGCAAACTCATCTACCTTGCTGGAGTGTAGCTTAACTGGCTGTGCTTCCAACTCTTGTGATAACAGCTGTTTTCTTGTTGGTGATTCTTCTTGGCTATGATGGGATTCAGTCTGCTCCTGGCTTGCAGTGTTAATTGGCAAGAACTGCAGTTTTTTTTGCATGCCTCCCTGTCTCAGGCTTGGGTAGACATCTTTCCCTTTACCTTTTCCTTTATCACTGCCAGGTCTTTCACTGCTACTTTGTCTGAGTACGTCTTGTAAAGAACTACATTTTCTCCTGGATAAATTCTGCTCTGACACATCTGTTTTGGCCTGGTTGTCCCTTGCTGGCACTCTTTTGGCAACCTGACGTTTCTTTTCAGCTTGTTTTGAGCTCTCAACTGTAGTTGTGACGGGCTCCTGTAAAAGCGGCTGGCTTTTATCACTGCCAGGTTGATCACTGCTACTTTGACTGGGTGCTTCTTAAGTGGTACTATGCCTTTTCCTTGATTAATGTTGTGCTGGTGCATCCATGTCTGCCTGCTTGTCCCTAATTAGCACTCTTCCAGCTGCCTGATGTCTCTTTGATGCTTGTCTGGAGCTTTTGGCCCTGCTTGTAATGGGCACTTGAGGAAGCCACTGGTTTTTAACCATAGCACCCTTGTTCTTCTGCCTTTGATAGTTTCTGCTATTCTTGAGATACTTTCTTAGCATACCAATGCTGGCCCAAAATCTGTTTGCCCGTTTGAATCCAGGATAATGCTCATGGAACAAGTCAAATGCATTCTGCTTGGCCTTGAGTTCATGATGGTGCCATGGTATGCCGGCCTTAAGGTGATGGCATGCTAGACTTCTGATGGCCTCTTGTATATTAGCCCACTCTTCATTATTGCACTCAACTGCTTCACAGATCTTGAATGTCTTTTGATTATTAGGCTTTGGTATAAACACCACATTGTCTCCCTCCCATGCTGTGATAGGCTTTTCTGTGGGCTTTATCTTTAGGCATGGTTGTTGTGCTTCAAAGACTGTATGGTGTTCCTCTGCTGTTACATTGGGAAACGGCTCAATTCTTGGTTGTGACATTGAGCTACTTGAGTTCCTTCTTTGCAGCAAAGATAGTGCTTTCTCTACCTGGGATATTGATTGCTCTACACGTATTATCTGCTCATCCTGTTTCTGGACTACTTCCTGATTTTTCTGGGCCATTGCATCTATCCTATCAGCCACTGCACCTAATAGCTTCATAATGCTTTGGTGTGAGCTGACAACATACTTGCTAATATGGGTTGTAGTGATGTTATCATGGCCACTTGCTGATCTTCAACAGAGGGTACTGCATTTGCTACATTCTTGTCTGCCTGAGCATAACAGTCAGCTTGTGGCTCCACTTGACTGAGAGCCTGAGGAGTGCGCATTATTACCTTCAATGGGCACACTGTCCACAAGGCCTTTTCTGGATGTAGTCCAGCTTGTTGCACTGAATGTCAAAGCAAGCTCTTGTCCAACCGTTCTTCTGTTGCCGTCAGTGGTGGGGTTTGGTTGAGAACCAGACAACTTTGCTTTATTTTTTGACAACATATATGGAAGTAAGTCAAACCAAAGGGGAAATAGTGTTACATATATGTGTGTATGTGGTGCCATAACTTTATTTTTAATCTTACTATGGCGGGTCATCATTGAATCTTACATTCATGTAGGTGCAATGTCTCAAATACAAGACTGTCTTAAGTTCACATGAGTATTGACCAAAAAGTGATATACTAGCATTATGTTGTTGAATGTCAAACTGTTTGCCCCATGGACAAGACTACTTTGACTCAATGCCGCAAGAGAAGAGAAAAAAGACCATGTGGCTATTGTGGCAAGCCTCTCAGCCATGAAGCACGCAGACAGCATAGGAAGTATTATAAGGATCATGGCCAGTGTTTTGCCACCCAAGTCATATTTGACCATTCATTGGTCACTACTGTACCAACATTATCTTGCCGGCCAGTTTATACTTCTATACTGGCACCTGGCCGTCTTTGTCACCTTGCGCAAACTGAGTCAGGTGAGTTTGCGACACCTTTAGGCTCACCTCAGCCTTCTGAATATGGCACGCAGAGTGAAAGCTCTGACAAAGAAGGTTCACTGATGGATTTTGAGCCTATCTCCCCTAACAACAGTACCACATATGAGCCCGGTCAAATTCCTATATGTATGAGACAACACCTATTGAAACAAATGCCAAGGAAACTTTATGGAGCCAAGTGAGCCCAGTAATCCATCTACTGGAGAATGATGTAATGTTGTGGCTAGAGAAGTGGCGCGTTTCCACTAATATCAGTAATGGGGGCTTTAGGATTTAATACTACTTCTTGCCAAAATAATACTGGGATGCAACTTACTATGTACTTGGTTCAAGTGGACAACTGTCATGCAGCTGGCAACATATGATCCAGCGACTGTCCTGATTCCAGCATGTGTTAACAGTTGCATGGCATTCACATCTAAAAATGCTACCATTGCAACATGTTCAAATTGTCAGGAATCCACCACCAATGAGGGAAAACATTGTTCACACTCCAGATATATTCTGGTCATACCCCATCTGAGGAAGCTGATGCAGTCCGGCAAATATTGCATAGCTATATAATACTGCACTGAGTATCAATCAAGCGCAAACATATCCAATATATTAGATGGCAAACATTGCAAACAGCTAAGAAGCAAGGGCTACTTTGAAGGTATGTATGACCATGCCTTTGCTTTAGCACTTGATGGATTCCCATCAAACAAGTACTCCACCAGCAAATCCTGCTGGCCACTGATTTGCATCAATCTGAATCTGCTGCCCATCTTACAGTATTGGAGCAATAATCTGATGGTAGTCTCACTGGTATCTGGGCCTAAATCACCATACGACCTGGATGGCTACCTGTATCTATTGCTGAATGAATTTTGTATGCTTTCCTGCAGGATAACGGTGAATGACCATCGTGTAAAAGCGCATATTATTTTCTGCATTGGAGATACCCCAGCCATCAGCAAGATTGCAGGTTTTTCCAGGCACAATGGATGGTATTGCTGGCAAATGTGTGAGATCCAGGGGATTTACTCCATAACTCACACACATTATTAATACCCAAACACCAGCACTAAGAACATCATCTTTACACAGAGAGAATGTACAGAAGTAAGCATGCAATGGCAGCAAAGCTGGTAAGCTATAAGCCATTGGCCAGAATATGGAATCAATTGGAAACCAGAGATACTTAAGATAGAGGGTATCTGTTGGAGCAAAAGCTTTCCACTGGGAGCAATGCATTTGCTTTTCAACAATATCCCTATACTGATGACCAAGTTGTACATGGGGCATTTCAAGCTAAATGAGCCCTTTGTGATACCGGAGAAATTTGAAAAAATTGGCAAGATATTACGGAGTATCTGCTACCCTAAGTACATCTCACAGGCTCCAATTAATATTCATATGCATATGCAACAATACAAATGCAAAGACTGGATGAACTGGATATGTATTTATTCAAGTGGTGTTCTGAAGCCATTCCTACCAAGACTACATTGGAAGCATTAGGAGTCATATGTGTACATTGTAGGAATATTTATCCAGAAGCAGATTACCAATGCCAACTTCATACATCTACAGCTGTTGTGTGAGGAGTTTGTGATGGGATTTGAGTGGCTATACTACAAACATAAAGCTTAACGCGTAGATCTCTACCGCAACTGTATCCATTCTCTACTCCATCCTGCACAGTGTGTGGAGAATATTGGGCCTTGCTTCACCTTTTGGGAGTTTCTTATGGAGTGGATGTGTGGGTAGATAGGAAGACAAGTCAAGTTGCAGGTACTACCATGTCCCAATCTCATCAAGAATATTACCTTCACGTCTGTCATGGATGTGATGAGTAGGCACATGGAGGACAGCCAGAAAGAGTTGGAAAATAGCAAATGTGCACATGGAGACACCTATGCCTATGGCATTAAGAAGCTAAGCAGCCCCAATGCGTAAGTAATCAGTTAAGTAATGCACAGTTGGGTTGGGTGCAACAAGTAACTGATTTTTATTACAAAAACTCCACCAAGATATGCCAGATTTCTTGTGGTCACAAGCCAACTTCTACACCATTCAATACAAAATTCACACAAACAAAAGCCAGAGCGCACCTATAAGGGGGACTAGAATCCAGCAAGGAGAAGGAATATATTGGCTAAATACCAAGAAGTTCTTTACCAATATTCAGGAGGTATTCATGGCAGAAGTGGCAACAATCAAGCATTTGTTTGCAAGATGTATATGCTACCAGCAGTACAAGGTATATGGCAACTTTGCAAGTATCACACTATAAAGCTGTAAAGATGAGGTGATAGAAGCATGTCAATTGTGGCAGGTGTGCATGTTTGTAGAGGTTAGTAAGCAGGAGGCCATAGTTTTTTTTGAATCTAACTATATGTGGAATACCTAAGGTAGTAGTGGGTAAGCAAATAAAGAAAGGTGATTCTACAGTGGAATATATGAATTGCACAAGGGGAGGTAGAAAAAGGAAATACCATTTGATAAATTGGTACGGTAGCATTATACAGAACCAGCAGCAGGCCATCATACTGCTAAGAAAAAGCCATCATAGTCTTACTGTGAGGCTGTCAAAATACCGTCAGGTTTGTTGCCGTATAAGGCAATTGGAAGTCCTGGCCAACTGGATCCACTTAAAATAGTAATAGAGCGCTGAAAGACCGCAACAATGTCATGCATATATTGTCACAGCACCAATCAAAAATTGTCAAGTTTTATCCCTTTATTTGGCTGTAAAATTTGTAAAACACTGTCATGATCTTGTTATAAGATTGTCAGAAGGCTCACTAATTCCAAGCTGCTGTTATTATGACAGTCTCTAAACGGGATCTTGATGGATGATCCGGATTGGATCCACCCGTGGGACCAAGTTATTTTTCATAGGGGCTTGTAAGCCTATCACCAGTCAGAGATGTGGATCATTCCATTGAAACAGGAGATAGTCCTCCAGTGAGTAAGACACCATACAGAATGAGTCCATTGGAGTTGGAAGAGATGAAGACACAAATAGATCAGCTACTGGAGCAAGGATATATCCAACCCAGCTAGTCACTTTGGGGAGCACTGGTACTTTTTGTGAAGAAGAAGGATGAAACACTTAGGATGTGCATTGACTACAGAGCCCTCAACTCAGTTACCATGAAGAATAAGCACCCCATACCTTGGATTGATGAGCTCTTGGCCCCTGCAACATCCATGACCCTGATGCCAACTTTCTTCCAGGAGTACTTAGACAAGTTGGTCATAATCTACCTAGATGATGTATTGATATACAGCAAGACAGAAGAGGATCACTTGGTGCACATTGAAAAGGTCTTGAAGAAGCTAAGAGAGAACAAGCTTTATGGCAAGCTACCCAAGTGTGAATTCTTCAAGGAACACGTTGAATATCTGGGACACATAGTGACTAGCACAGGAGTAACCTTAGACCCTAAGAAGGTTGAAGTTATCAAGATTCTGAAGCAGCCCCATAGCATATCAGAGCTCAGATCATTCCTTGGAATGGTTTCCTATTATTGGAGATTTGTCAAGTCATTTGCAAGTATTGCAGCCCCTTTAACTGATATCCTCAAGAAAGACAATACCTACAAGTGGGACATAGCTAGTGAAACTGCCTTCCAGACCCTCAAGAATGAACTTGCTAAGCTGCCAAGCTTAAGAATATCTGACTTCAGAAAAGAGTTTACTCTGTGCATAGATGCTTCAGATTATGCAATTGGTGGAGTGTTGTGCCAAGAACACAAGGGAAAGGACTGCCCAGCTGCCTTTGAATCCAAGAAACTGAACTCAGCAGAATAAAACTATCCATTGCATGAGAAGGAGATGCTTGGTATAGTACACTGTTTGAAGATATGGAGATGCTATATTGAAGGAGTCAAATGCACTGTGAAGACTGATCATGCCTCCCTCAAGTATATATTAACTCAGAAGGTACTCTGTGGTAATGGAAAGTATTCCATTACTACAATATCTCTAAACCAATATTGCACTCATTTCTTTATTTTGCTTTTTGCTATCGTAACACACAAGTGAAAGATCAAGAATTTCCAACTTTGAAGAGCAAATGCTCCAGACCCTGACAAGCAATCCACCCAAGAATATTATGTCATACAGAACACATAGTAGCCAACACATGTTTCAAATTACAGCTCATTTGAAGCAGTACTTAAGGAGTTATGACCAAAAGAGTCTAACTATTATATATACTATGCCTTATTGCTAGGATTACTATGGTGACTTTGATCGCGTGTAACTTTTGAACCAGCCAATCAAATCACGTGCAATTTTCACAGGTGCTGCGCCTATGTCCGATCTGCGCCACTGCAAAATTTTAGCTTCGTATCACGTGTATTGCTTGCGCAATCGCCCAAAAACTTTGATCCTTCAAAATTTTCATATATATGACTTCCCCAGCTGAAAAATAAAGGGAGAGCCTCTCTTTCCAGAATCTCCACACTACGATTACAAGTTTAAAGGTTATAAGACTTCCCCTGCATCACTTGCCCTGTTGAGTATTCTGACTTTGATTGGTACTACATCAGTAAAGAGACTGCAAAGTCCACAAGAATCCAATCTAAGTTCTACAAGAAACTACCACTTTTCTGTCGGAAAAGTCCCCTCTAAGAAGCCCCTTTACTCTAAAGACACCCCTTTAGACACCCCTTTAGTCTAAAGACCCCTTTAGAGACCCCTTTAAGAAACCCCTTTAGTGTAAAGTCCACTTTAGAGACCACTACAAGAAGCCCCTTTACTCTAAAGACACCCCTTTAGACACCCCTTTAGGTCTAAAGACCCCTTTAGAGACTTCTACAACACACCCCTTTTGGTTAAAGGGGAGTTCAGAATTTCCATATTAGAAAATATTTTCTCAGAAAGGAAAGTGACTTCCAAATAAGGAAAAGTTACTATAAAAGTAAATTAGCCCATTAGTCAACAGAAGGTCAGAACACTGCTGTAGAAGTGATAAACACTGATTACAGTATATTTTGAGCCCAAGATTGAGGAAATTAGTAAAAGTTATATCTTCTATTGGTATATCAAACTTTCAATAAACTATTTCAGTATTAGCATACTGGAAGTTGTTGTATATTGTTGATTAGCCTCTACATTGTAGAACAAGCCCCAAACTAATCATAATACAACACAACAACTCTCTAGAAGAATGACAAGACGGAGTGAATACATTCAGCAATTTGACTTGGAGACTGTCTACTGCCCTGGAAAAAACAACACAGTTCCTGATGCCTTATCAAGATTAGATGAAGTTGCACAACTCAACATGGTGCATGAATCAGATTGGCCTAGCCTATTACCAAAGTACTTGGAGGACCAAGCCATTCCTAATAAGATGGATGAAGATATCAAGAAGATAATATGGGATGAAGCCAGTAAATTTGTAGTACAGTATGAAATACTCTACCAAATTGTTGATGGAAGATCTATTGCCTATTGCCCTTATGTTTCTTGCCTGGATTTAATACATAAGCTACACAATGGATTTGGACATCTTGGAATTGAAGGAACCTATAGCCTTGTGAAAGCCAGAGCATTGTGGCCCAGAATGAAACATGACATTGAGAAGCTAGTGAAGACATGCCCAAGTTGCCAAATCTACCAAGGCCAACCACAGAGAATTGCTGAACTCTTTCCCTTGGAACCTGTAAGACCATATGAAAGATGGGGAATTGACCTTATTGGAAGACTGTCAACTACCAGGAAATACAACTGTTGGATACTGGTAGCAATTGACCATGCCACTAAATGGCCAGTGGCTAAAGCTGTACCTATAGACAGTGAACAAGAAGGTGCAAGTTTCATCTATCATGAGATCCTTATGAAGTTTGGATGCCCTATAGAGGTTCTATCCAATAGAGGTGGAAATGTTATGGTAAAGGTATAGGAAGCTTACCTGGAAATGCAGCAGATCAAACGCTTGAAAACCTTGGCATATCACCCCAGAACTAATGGAGTCACTGAACTGTTTAATGGATTATTTGGAAAAATGCTGACCAAGTATGCAAATGGAGTTGTCAGTAGATGGCATGAGTATATAGACCAAGCACTTTTGCATGCAGAATCAGAGTACACAACACCACCCAGCAATTGCCATTTTACTCAGTGTATGGGTGTGAACCAAGGCTTCCAGGAGATCTCACACAACCAAAGCTTTTAGACACTTTAGAAGATGAACTCCATCAACCAAGTAGACACCAGCAACTGGAACAAAGATGTCAAGAGGCACAGACCAAAGTATCTCAAAGTGCAGAAAAGATGAAGCAGAGATTTGATAAGACTATAGCACCAGTAGCATTGACAGTTGGGAACTTTGTATTGCTAAGAAACAACGCTTGGAAGAAGTTTGAGCCACAATCAACAGGGCCATTCAAGATCATCAGAGAATGTCCATTTGCAACTTACCAACTAGTGGAGAAACAAGGCAATATTGGGGAAGACTTAGTGCATAGGGATAGACTCAAGCTTGCCAGACTTGCTGATAATACTGAACCATCAAGATATTGGTATTGCAAGAAAAGAGATTCAGGAGAACCCTTTCAACTTGAGCAGGGGAGAATGTTATGATCTGCCACTTGAATGTTTAAGTTAGATCAGTTTTTAGTCAAGTCAATTAGTTGTATGTTTAGGTTATCACTATATCAGTATTATCTTTCAAATTAGTAGCATTAGTCAGCAAATGAATCAACAGATCCTTATCAGACAGAAATAGATATATTAGGTAGGATTGTATTAGGTGATGAGGATACAATCAAATGAGTCATCAGGCACAGCCTACATTAGGAAATACAATTAGTCTGCAATTAATCTGCAAAATGTATATCAGGAGCTGCTGGAATCTCAATACAGAGCAGTTCAAGTTTTAGTGAATACAATACTAGCTAAACTCCCTATTCCTCTGCAACTCTTATACCAAGACTTGTAACGCATTTTAGCCTGATCAATTGCTGACTAATTGTATTTCCTAATGTAGGTTGTGGCTGATGACTCATTGATTGCATCATCATCACCCAATAAGCTCCTACTTTATATATCTTTTCCTATCTGATAAGGAACTACTGATTCCTCTGCTGACTAATGCTATTAATTTGATAGTTAACACTGATATGCTGCTAGGCTAATCATATAACAAATTGCTTTGGTTAAATCTGATCTAACTTAAACATTCAAGCAGTAGATCATAACACACCCATAAAAGTCTGGTTGGCTGGAATTTCTTGATATTATTAGTTCTTTTTGGAGTGTAGTGTTGAGATGCTCCCCAGTAATTGTACCACATCTGAGAATCCCTGTTTATGGTCATGTTATAGTAGCAGTCATGGCAGAGAGTAACAGCTTTAGCTCATAACCTGTTGTAAGGGTAGCGGAGATATTGGAGGTGATAGGAATAACAAGTTGATTATATGGTTTTCACTTAATGTTTTATTGAATGTAAAGGTAGTATTTATACTTTTACATGGTCTTTGCATATCAAACACAAAAAATTAATTTAGAAGGGTCCCAAGAACATGTGTACCAAGTTTGGGGCTGTTTGGAAAACATATTCAATTTTCATGTTTTGGGTACCTGATATTTGGTGAAAATTTCAAAGTAAATCCCATCAAGGAATTTGGTCAGTATTCTCTAGGATTTGAAGGCAATGGTCACAGTGACTAAGTTAGGTAAATATTTAGGTGGATTTACAGATATTTACAACATAGTAACCCCTTTACCACACCCTTTTAGGTTAATAGGTATTTCAGAATTTTTAGATAATAAAATTTCTTCTCAGAAAGGAATGTGACTTCTACATAGGGAAAAGCAATCATCAATATAAGTTTGCCAAATAGCTGGCAGAGGTGAGAACTATGGTGTAGAAGTGGGAAACACTGCCTATAGTATATTTTGCACCTAAGCTGAAGATGTTAGTGGATGTTTTATCTTCTACTGGAATATCAACTCCTAATATGTTGTAATTATTAAGTTGTCACCAAAATATTCATGCTAGCTTAGTCACATAGATATTATTCTTTGATTAGCATTCTGTTCTGACCAAATTTCTTGTCAGAATTTACTTTGGATATTTTCACCAAATTATTAGGTACCCAGATTATGATCTTTCTCCAAGCTGTCAAAAGCCTCCAAACTTTGCACACATATTCTTGGGACCTTCTGTTGTGTTGTATTATGATTAGTTTGGGGCTTGTTCTACAATGTAGAGGCTAATCAACAATATACAACAACTTCCAGTATGCTAATACTGAAATAGTTTATTGAAAGTTTGATATACCAATAGAAGATATAACTTTCACTAATTTCCTCAATCTTGGGCTCAAAATATACTGTACGCAGTGTTCATCACTTCTACAGCAGTGTTCTGACCTTCTGTTGACTAATGGGCTAATTTACTTTTATAGTAACTTTTCCTTATTTGGAAGTCACTTTCCTTTCTGAGAAAATATTCTCTAATATGGAAATTCTGAACTCCCCTTTAACCAAAAGGGGTGTGTTGTAGAAGTCTCTAAAGGGGTCTTTAGACTAAAGGGGCTTCTTGTAGTGGTCTCTAAAGTGGACTTTACACTAAAGGGGTGCCTAAAGGGGCTTCTTTAGAGTAAAGGGGTTTCTTAAAGGGGTCTCTAAAGGGGTCTTTAGACTAAAGGGGTGTCTAAAGGGGTGTCTTTGGAGTAAAGGGGCTTCTTAGAGGGGACTTTTCCGACAGAAAAGTGGTAGTTTCTTGTAGAACTTAGATAGGATTCTTGTGGACTTTGCAGTCTCTTTACTGATGTAGTACCAATCAAAGTCAGAATACTCAACAGGGCAAGTGATGCAGGGGAAGTCTTATAACCTTTAAACTTGTAATCGTAGTGTGGAGATTCTGGAAAGAGAGGCTCTCCCTTTATTTTTCAGCTGGGGAAGTCATATATATGAAAATTTTGAAGGATCAAAGTTTTTGGGCGATTGCGCAAGCAATACACGTGATACGAAGCTAAAATTTTGCAGTGGCGCAGATCGGACATAGGCGCAGCACCTGTGAAAATTGCACGTGATTTGATTGGCTGGTTCAAAAGTTACACGCGATCAAAGTCACCATAGTAATCCTAGCAATAAGGCATAGTATATATAATAGTTAGACTCTTTTGGTCATAACTCCTTAAGTACTGCTTCAAATGAGCTGTAACTTGAAACATGTGTTGGCTACTATGTGTTCTGTATGACATAATATTCTTGGGTGGATTGCTTGTCAGGGTCTGGAGCATTTGCTCTTCAAAGTTGGAAATTCTTGATCTTTCACTTGTGTGTTACGATAGCAAAAAGCAAAATAAAGAAATGAGTGCAATATTGGTTTAGAGATATTGTAGTAATGGAATACTTTCCATTACCACACTTCCTTAACAAACTCCTCAGATTATTGCAACTGGTTTTGGGCCCCAAGCTTGCTGTGCTCTTTGTGTCTACTTTGCCTTGGATCTGTTTCTGCTAATCTGGATAAAGACTTTCTGCACTATTGCCTTGCCAAAGCTGAAGATAACTTCTGCTGCTAATAGGACTATATTCACAAGGATGTTGCTGTGGAGGAGAAGACCTTGCCTTCAAAAGACTCATTCAGTAACTACCCAAGCTGGTTGTGATGGAGAGTCTGTCAAGCTGACATGTAAATATGGCAAGAAATATAGTATGCTGGTGCTCTACTACTACTGAAGAAAATTGCGTAAATCCAGCAATTGAGGGTCCAGATCTACAATGAAGCATATAGCTATATGTACTCATATGACCTCAATTGACTATTAGACAAGCTCTAGGATAGGATATTATCCTGAATTGCAAAAAAAATAGATCATTGTATGATTGACAGACAAAGATTTTACCAAATTTGTTCCCACTCAAAATAAGGCTGAGAATGTAAATACTGGAGCTGTTAACCACTACTTTAGGCTATATATTAGTGGAAAAAGGTCTCAGAAACAAGCCCCCTGATTTGTAAGGATCCTGATGATATATAATATATTTATATCCACCTGGAGTATGGATATGTACTACACAATCTAATGGAAGAATGCCATATTTGTATCAAGTGTTTTCATACTGATACTAATGTACCAGGAGCCAAACATGGAGTTGTTAGATGTGCTGTTGCTCTGTTTAAGTCCCAAAACAGTGGGAGAAAGTATTATATAAATTCAGCAAAATCAACTCAAGAAGATTCTACCACCAGCCAGAGAGTGTGAAGCAAATGATTGCAAGCCAGATTGGAGAATACAACAAAGCAACAGTTGGCCAGTATACAACTGCAAGTCACTCAAGATAACATAGTACTTTATACTTGTTATAAATATATCACTTATCATAGTGCGCAAAAACACTGGCTGCCATTTGATTCTTGGGATCAAATTAGAAGAATTGTAATTGATCAAGTCACTGCCAAGCTCTGCAACTCAAAAGCTGATATATAGGAGTCTTATACCAAAGCACTGATGAAACTAGCTTGCAAATGTAGTCTATTTGATCCAATATAGACTACTCTATCAAAAGTTATGATCAATCTAAGTGGATGTTAATTGTGACTATGCTATTCTCAAATAGTCAAATATTCTGGACAAATGATGTCATAAGGTCTTCTATGCTCAAATACACCATGATGCCACCTGTAAGGAAGTGCAGAATAATCCTACAAAAGCAATTTCCCTTGGATCATCAGCAGAAACAAAAAAGAAAAAATGGAAAAATACTACTACCGCAAAGTAGGGTACTTGCTAAATGGAGCCAAAACCTATATAGGGTATATTTGGACTATCTGTCAATGCCAATATATTCCATGGAGCCTCTTGTACAAAGTTTTTAATGATTCAATCCTGCAAATTGGTGGACTTGAGATCAAATTTCTGTCATCATCTGATGTTGTTTTTTGTGAAAATTTTGAGTTTTCATCAAACAAAACATCCCTAGACTTGATCAGCTTCTTTGCTTTGGTATTGTAGAGTCTGTATGCCTTACTCTCAGTGCAGTAGCCCCAAAATATGCATTTTAAACTTTTAGCTCAGATTTTGACTGATTTCTGGGCAGTTTCTTGGCATATGCTGTACACCCAAATATTCTTAGATGTTCTGCACTTGGTCTGTATACATACTATGCTTGAAATGGAGTCAAACCACAAAGTATTCTGCTATAACTCCAATGCTTAAGGTATACAGCTGTGGCAACTGATTCTGCCCAAAAATCATAGGATAGTTTTTTATCATGGTTCATAGATCTTGCCATATGAATTATTAATCTGTTTGCATGTTCTGCTACTCTACTTTGCTGTGGGCAGTATGGTACAGTAGTCTCTTGCTTTATTCCATGAATTTTGCAGAAGTGCATGAACAGTTTGGAGGTATATTCTTCACTATTGTCAGAGCATATTTTCTTGATTTTTTTACCAGTTTCTCTTTCCACAATGGCTTTAATCTCCCTGAACTCAGACAGAGCTTTTTCCTTTCTCTCTATGAAGTAGACCCACATGTATCTTGTATAATCAACAATAAAAGTGATTAAACACTTCATCCCAAATAGGAATAAATTTTGCATAGGTCCACACACATCTGTGTGAACTAGATCTAATTTTTTCTAGGTTTTGATTAACCCAGAGTTCTTGATCAGCTGGCTGGCTTGTTTCCTATATATGCAGGCTTCACAGTGCTTCAAATTAGCTGGGGGATCAACTTACTCTGGAAATTAGCTGATCTCTGATCTTTTGCCCAAATAATTGAAATTGATGTGTCCAAATCTCCTGTGCCAAAGCATAGGTGTTCTTCATTTAAGCTACTTTTATTGGCATCCAGATATGCTGGAATATTAGTCAACTTGTGTAGACTCTGATCTTTGATACCCAAAGCAATATGGGCACAATTTTGATCAGTAATCCTTCATCCAGAATTGTCAAGGCTGAAGCTGATTCCTTCAGCTGTGGCCTTGCTTACGGATAGTAAGTTCTTGGCTATTTCTGGTACATAGAGTACACTTTAAAAGTCAATGTTTGGCTTCCTTCACTGCTTCCAAGGTTTACTTGGATAGTTCCTTCTCCCACTGCATCAAGTGTTCTACTGTCACCCATGAAAACATTCTTAATGGAATTTCTTGTTATAGGATAAAAAGTTCTTTTTGGTGTTTAAAGTGTTGAGATGCTCCAGAGTCAATGTACCATGTCTGAGGATCCTTGTTTGTGGCCATATTTAGTGCAGTTATGAATAGTTTATCTTCAGTTGTTGCAGCATTCCCATATTCAGGCCTCTTTTGCTGATTATCTCCCTTTTTGAAACACCAGTCTGATGTGTGTCCTTTCCTTTTGCAGTAGTTGCAAAACAAGTTGCTCTTGCCTTTGTAGGGTCTTGGGTACCTCCTTTGTTGGTTATCATTGCTTATTAAAGCATTTTCCTCTTCCTTCTTATTGGCTCTGGATTTTCTTAATAATTCATCCAGGAGCCTTCCATATATGCAATTTAACGTCAAATCTTCAGTTGAGGACTCTAGGGCTGATACAAGGCCCTGAAACATATCTGTCAGGCTATTCAGGATGGTTGCTAACACATCCTCATCAGTAGTTGGTGCACGCACAGATTTCATCTCATCCACCAGCAGGGTAATTCTGTTGATTAGATTTTTCATTTCTTCTCCTGACAGCATGTTTGTAGCAAAGAATTATTGCCTAAGTTACATTTTCTTAGCAGCTGAACATGACTGGCTGGTGTCTTCTAATGCCTTCCAGGCATTCTTTGCCGTTTTTGCTCTTGAACATTGAATTAGCAATTTGTCCATAACATTAAGGCATATGCAGTTAAGGGCTCTGTGTTCTATCTTCTGGTACTTTGCGGCTTCCTCTCACATGTTTTTAGGAGGGCATTCTTCTCCAATGACAATATCCCAAAGGCCTCTTTCTTGTAGCAGCATCTTCATCTTCACCTTCCACACTTGGTAGTTAGATCCATCTAATTTTTCAGCATAGTGAAAAATTCCGTTAATAGCAGTAGTAAGCATTGCAGAGAGTGACAGCTTGGGGCTCATAACCTTTTGTCAGAGTCTTGGAGATATTGGAAGTGATTGGGAGGACAAGTAGATTATGTGGTTTTCACTTCATTATTTGTTGAATGTTAAAGTAGCATTTATGCATTTACATGATCTTGGCCTAACAAACACATAGAATAAGTTAAGAAATATCCCAAGTACATGTGTGCAAAGTTTGGGGCTGTTTGGACAGCTTTGAGAATTTTCATGTTCTGGGTACCTGGTATTTTGATAAAAACATTCTAAGTAAATCCCATCAAGGAATTTGGTCAGTATTCTCTAGGATTTGAAGGTAACAGTCTAAGTGACTAAGTTAGATGAGTATTTAGGTGGAATTACAAGTTTCTATAACATACAACAGGTTATGAGCCCCAAGCTGTCACTCTCTGTAATGCTTACTACTGCTATTAACGGAATTTTTCACTCTGCTGAAAAATTAGATGGATCTAACTACCTAGTGTGGAAGGTGAAGATGAAGATGCTGCTACAAGACAGAGGCCTTTGGGACACTGTCATGGGAGAGAATGCCTTCCTAAAAGAGTGGGAGAGCAAGCCTTAAAGTACTAGAAGAAATAATAAAGAGCCTTTAACTGCATTTGCCTTAATGTTAAAGACAAACTGCTAATTCAATGCTCAAGATCAAAAATGACAAAGAATGCCTGGAAAGCATTAGAAGACACCTTCCAGTTATTTTCAGCTGCTAAGAAAATCTAACTAGACAAAAACTCTTTGCTACAAAGATGCTGCCAGGAGAAGAAATGAAAAATCTAACAGAATTACCCTGCTGGTCGATACGATGAAATCTGTTGGTGTACCAACTGTTGATGAGGATGTGGTAGAAAATATCTTGAATAGCCTGACAAATGAGTTACAGGGCCTTGTATCAGCCCTAGAGTCCAGAACTGAAGATTTGACGTTAAATTACATATATGGAAGGCACCTGGATGAAGAATTAAGGAAATCCAGTGCCAATAAGAAGGAAGAAGAAAATGCTTTAATAAGCAGTGATAACCAACAAAGAACATACCCAAGACCTTACAAACGCAACAGCAACCTGTTGTGCAACTACTGCAAAAGGAAAGGACACACATAACACTACTGTCTCAAAAAGGGAGATAATCAGTAAAAGAAGCCTGAATATAGAAATGCTGCAACAACTGAAGATAGACTATTCATATCTGCACTGAATGTGACCACAAACAAGGGTTCTCAGACATGGTACATTGACTCTGGAGCATCTCAACACTTTAAACACCAAAAAGAACTTTTTATCCTATAACAAGAAATTCCATTAAGAAGGTTTTCATGGGAGACAATAGAACACTTGATGCAGTGGGAGAAGGAACTATCCAAGTAAGCCTTAGAAGCAGTGAAGGAAGCCATACACTGACTTTTAAAGAAGTACACTTTGTACCAGAAATAGCCAAAAACTACTATTGGTAAGCGAGGCCATAGAGGAAGGACTTGATTTCAGCTTTGACAATTCTGGGTGCAGGTTCACTGATCAAAATGGTGCCCATATTGCTTTGGGTATCAGAGACCAGAATCTACACAAGTTGATCTATATTCCATCATATCAGGATGCCAAGATAAGTAACTTAAATGAAGAAACACCAATGCTTTGGCACAGGGGATTTGAACACATCAACTTCAATTATTTGCGCAAAATGATCAAAGATCAGCTAATTTCTGGAGAAAAAATTAATTTGCAAGCCAATTTGGAGCAATGTGAGGCCTGCATATGTGGAAAACAAGGCAGACAACTGTTCAAGAGCTCTGGGTCAATCAAAACTAAGAAAAAATTAGATATAATACACTCAGATCTGTGTGGACCTATGAAAAATTTATCCTGGGGCAGGATGAAGTGACTAATCACCTTTATTGATGAATATACATGATACAGATAGGTCTGCTTCACGGAGAGAAAGGAAGAAGCTCTGTCTAAGCTCAGGGAGCTTAAAGCCATGGTGGAGAGAGATACTAGTGAAAGAATCAAGAAAATATGCTCTGCCAATGGTGCGGAATATATCTCAAAACTCTTCATCTACTTCTGCAAAATTCATGGGATAAAGCAAGAGACTACTGTAACATACTCCCCACAGCAAAGTGGAGTAGCGGAACATGCAAACAGATTAATAATTCATATGGCAAGATCTATGATCCATGATCAAAAATTATCCTATGATTTTTTGGCCAAATCAGTTGTCACAGCTTTATACATAAAATACAAGTTATAACAGAATTATTTGTGATTATACTCCACTTCAAGCATGAAGTGAATACAGACCAAGTGCAGAACATCTAAAGATATTTGGGTGTGCAGCATATGCCAAGAAACTGCCCAGAAATCAGTCAAAATTTGAGCCAAAAAGTGTCAAATGTATATTTTTGGGCAACTGCATTGAGAGTAAGGCATACAGACTCTGCAATACCAAAGCAAAGAAGCTGATCAAGTCTAGGGATGTTTTGTTTGATGAAAACTCAAAATTTTCACAAAAAACAACATCAGATGATGACAGATATTTGATCTCAAGTCCACCAATTGTCAGAATTTAATCAGAACAAAACAATAAAAGTTTTTTACTCCAGAGGATTCTTCAACCATGGTTCAGCCTGAATCAGTTGCCCAGGAGTATTGCAGAAGTGATCACTCCAGTATCAAATGCCTGGAAATCCAACCAGACAAGAGATTGCCCAAAATACTATATCAATGAGGGTGCAAACTTAGCCTAGGCCTATTCAGTCCATAGTGATGAACCCCAGACTGTAAAAGAGGCCCTATATAGCCCTCAGACAAAGTTTTGGAGATCTGCAATGGCTGAGGAATATCAGGCTCTGATGTAAAATCAAACTTGGGACTTAGTCAAATTACCAATCAAGCAAAAGTCAATTGGATGCAGATGGGTCTTTAAGACAAAGTATAAGGCTAATGGTACAATTGAAGAATACAAAACAAGACTTGTGGCTAAAGGATACTCTCACACAAAAGGACTTGACTATACTGAGACCTTTGCACCAGTAGCTAAGTTTAATTCCATCAGATTAATATTGGCTACTGTAGCTAGATAACAGTTTTTTATTCATCAAATGGATGTAAAAACTGCATCCCTGAATGGAGAACTTCATGAGGATGTGTATATAAATCAGCCTGCGGGGTTTGTTGACTAATATAACCTCCACTTGGTCTGCAAGCTTGATCAGTCTCTATATGGTCTCAAACAATCACCAAGAGACTGGAATTGCAAGATCGATTCTTGTATGGAATCTCTGAGTTTCAAAAGGAGTAATGCTGACTATAGTATATACTATAAGCCAGATAGAGCAAATCCAGCTCTATTAGCTCTATATGTGGATGATCTTATTATAGCCAACAACAGCCTAGCAACATTGGAAGAGACTAAATTCAGCCTATCTAAGGAGTTCAAGATGTCAGATCTAGGAGTGCTCAGTTACTACTTAGGGATTAGGTTCTTCATAGACAGAAGTACCCAGACTATCCCCCTAAGCTAATCCAAGTATACTCAAGATGTACTAAAGAAGTACCAAATGGAAGACTGTAAACCAGCAGCTACCCTAATTGAGACAAACCTCACATTGGTCAATACTCAACCAAATCAAGAGAGCTTGGTGCCATCTGAAAGCCCTGGCTTTCCTTATCAGTATATAGTCAGCAGTCTGATGTATATGATGCTTGGAACATGTCCAGATATCTCATATTCAGTGGGAGTTGTCAGCCAACATAATGAGAACTATGGATCTGATCATATTGCGGCAGTTAAGTGGATTTTTGGATACCTAAAAGGAACTGCTGATATCTGCTCATGATACACTTATAAGGATTCAGAACAGGATCTTGTGGGATACTTCAATGCTGATTGGGGACAAAATTTGGAAGACAGAAGATCCATCACAGGATACACCTTTCTTTACTGTAAAGGAGCAATTTCATGGAGTTCAAGAAAGCAACCAACCATAGTACTTTCTACCACAGAGGCAGAGTATATGGCCACCTGTGAAGCCACAAAACAAGCAATGTGGTTAAGAAAGCTTTTTACCGATTTAGGTCTATATCAAAGAACACCTATTACTTTATTTCAAGATAATGAAGGATGTATACAATTAGGTAGAAATCTAACTTTTCTTGCTAGAGTTAAGCACATAGATATTAAACATCATTTCATATGTGAAGCTATAGAGAATAACTTAGTTAGCTTAGTTTACTGTCCTTCAGATGAAATGATTGCAGACATATTTACCGTACCATTAGCTAGAGACAAGTTTGAATATCTTAGGTCAAAATTAGGACTAGTCAGTATGAACATTTAGTAGAGTGGGAGTGTTGTAAAAATTTGTATTTCCACCTAAGTATTCACCTAACTTAGTCACTTAGATCACTACCTTCAAATTCTAGAGAATACTGACCAAATTCCTTGTCAAGATTTACTTAGAATACTTTCACCAAAATATCAGGTACCCAGAACATGAAAATTCTCAAAGTTGCCCAAACAGCCCCATACTTTGCACACATGTTCTTGGGACCTTTCTTAGCCTATTCTACATGTTTGTAATGCCAAGACCATGTAAAAGTATAAATACTACTTTACATTCAATAAAATATTAAGTGAGAACCACATGATATACTTGTCATCCCAAATCACTTCCAATATCTCCAAGACTCTTACAACATTGATTAGCTTCCACATTGCAAACAAGCCCCAAACTAATCTTAATACAACACAACAGATGCTGCCACAAGAATCAGGCCTTCGAGTACTGTTAAAGGACAAGAATGCCCTCCTAAAAACATAGGAGAGGAAGCCTCAAAGTACCAGAAGAAAGTACAAAGTATGCTGATCTGTATTTACCTTGAAGTTAAAGACAAATTGCTAGCTCAATGATCAAGAGCAAAAATGGCAAACAATGCCTGGAAGGCATTACAGGACACATACCAGTCATCTTCAGCTGCTAAGAAAATATATCTTGGACAAAAGCTCTTTATTACAAAGTGATGATGCAATCACCACTAGTGAAGAAGCTATATACTTAATATAGCCAGATACAGATGAAGCTTGCAACAGCTCCAGATCTGAGCTGATTATCCCAGTTGGAAGTTTTACCAGATAAAGAAGTCTCTGAGAATCTTGGTAGCAGACATCCAGTGATTGTGAAGATGCGGATCTTGTTGTAAGAGTCTTGGAGATATTGGAAGTGATTGGGAGGACAAGTAGATTATGTGGTTTTCACTTAATGATTTATTGAATGTAAAAGTAGTGTTTATACTTTTACCTGGTCTTGGCATTACAAACACTTATAATAGGTTAAGGAAGGTCCTAAGAACATGTGTGCAAAGTTTGGTGCTGTTTGGACAACTTTGAGAATTTTCATGTTCTGGGTACCTGGTATTTTGGTAAAAATATTCTAAGTAAATCCCAACAAGGAATTTGGTCAGTATTCCCTAGGATTTGAAGGTAATGATCTAAGTGACTAAGTTAGGTGAATACTTAGGTGGAAATACAAATTTTTACAACACTCCCACTCAGCTAAATGTTCACACTGACTAGTCCTAACTTTGACCTAAGATATTCAAACTTGTCACTAGCTAATGGTTTGGTAAATATGTCTGCAATTATTTCATCTGTAGAGCAGTAAACTAAGCTAACTAAGTTATTCTCTATAGCTTCACGTATGAAATGATGTCTAATATCTATGTGCTTAGTTCTAGCATGAAAAGTTGGATTTCTACCCAATTGTATACATCCTTGATTGTCTTGAAATAAAGTAATAGGCATTTCTTGACACAGGCCTAAATCTGTAAAAAGTTTTCTTAACCACATTGCTTCTTTTGTAGCTTCACAGGCTGCCATATACTCTGCCTCTGTGGTGGAAAGTGCTATGGTTGGTTGCTTTCTTGAATTCCATAAAATTGCTCCCTTACAGTAAAGAAAGGTGTATCCTGTGGTGGATCTTCTGTCTTCCAAATTTTGTCCCCAATCAGCATCAGAGTATCCCACAAGATCCTGTTCTGAATCCTTATAAGTGTATCTTAAACAGATATCAGCAGTTCCTTTTAGGTATCTAAAAATCCGCTTAACTGCTGCAATATAATCAGATCCATAGTTCTGATTATGTTGGCTGACAACTCCCACTGAATATGAGATATCTGGACGTGTTCCAAGCATGATATACAGCAGACTGCCGGCCATATAAGGAAAGTCAAGGCTTTCATATGGCACCAAGCTCTCTTGTTTTGGTTGAGTTTTGACCAAGTTAAGGTTTGTCTCCATTGGGGTAGCTGCTGGTTTACAGTCTTCCATTTGGTACTTCTTTAGTACATCTTGAGTATACTTGGATTGGCTTAGGATGATAGTCTGGGTACTTCTGTCTATGGAGAACTTAATCCCTAAGTAGTAATTAAGCTCTCCTAGATTGGACATCTTGAACTCCTTAGATAGGCTGGATTTAGTCTCTTCCAATGTTTCTAGGTTATTGGCGGTGTAGTGGGGTGACAGTGACACCCACTGACAGATGTGCTCATTCCCTTATTTTCTACTTCCCTACATCTCTACTACACTTATTTTAGTTTTATCCCATTTGTCTTACCCAATCAGTACTATCCCATAAGCCAGTTGACTATCACACCTGCTTACCTTATTGCATAAGTTACCCCTCACTTTATGTAAGATTACTAGCTATAAGTGCTTCTATATTGGGCAAGTACCCGTGCCAGTACCCATGACACATGATCAACCTGTGTCACCATCCCTACCATTTCCATACCAATATGGTATCCCCATGTTACACAGGTTTCAGAATACTGATTCCTGATTGGTTGGATGTGCTGTGCCTCTTAGAACCTTCCGGCACCTACTTAGAACATTCTTAGGTCATTCTGATGTCATTAAGATTTCTATTGATGTCCAGAACCTTCTGGAACACCATGATTAGTAATCACTTAGCCAGTAAGAAAAGTATATAAGGGAGGCTATCCCTCAACAATAAATCATCATCCCTTTTATCAATATACCAACTTGTTGATTAGTGTGATCACTGCTACCTACTGCTACCTGAACTTCCAACCCTAGGCCACAGGACACTCCCAGGAAACTGTGCTGACAGCCAACTGACCTTGGAGGCACTACTTGTGTGGAATACTCAGAGTAGGTATCTTTTATTATATTTGATTCTTTCCCAAGTTTGTTCTTGTACAGGCAAAGATACTTTTCTGTCTTTGTAACTATTGACCACAGCTGCATTCTTATCAAGTCCCTGCTGGTGGAGTTTACAATTGTTTTGACTTTGGAAGCTTTAGTACATTGTCATCTCAAAGGACACTGAACCCAGCACATACTTTTGTTAAGACACCAACTAAGTTGGGGATTGTAGCTCAATAGTTTTCCCTTGACAAGCTTGTGGCTTTATTCCCCTTCACATTAGACTAGAGACAGAACCCAAGTATTCCTAGCAAGCTTTTGCCAGAGGTTATTGCACCCAGTGAACACCCCACACACAAAACACTTGAGAAGTGTTGGACGTATCTCTCCCTCAGACTTTTACACCACCACAGCGGCTATAATAAGATCATCTACATATAGAGCTAATAGAACTGGACTTGCTCTATCTGGCTTATAGTATATACTATAGTCAGCATTACTCCTTTTGAAACTCAAAGATTCCAAATAAGAATCTATCTTGCAATTCCAAGCTATTTGCTGTGGGGAGTATGGTACAGTAGTCTCTTGCTTTATCCCATGAATTTTGCAGAAGTGGATGAAGAGTTTTGAGGTATATTCTCCACCATTGTCAGAGCGTATTTTCTTGATTTTTTCACCAGTTTCTCCCTCCACCCTGGCTTTAAACTCCCTGAACTTAGACAGAGCTTCTTTTTTCTCTCCATGAAGTAGACCTAAGTGTATCTTGTATAGTCATCAATAAAAGTGATTAAATACTTCATCCTGCCTATGGATAAATTTTGCATAGGTCCACACAGATCTGAGTGAATTAGATCTAATTTTTTCTTATTTTGATTAACCCAGAGCTCTTGAACAATTGTCTGGCTTGTTTTCCATATATGCAGGCTTCACAGTGCTCCAAACTAGCTGGGGGATCAATTTTTACTCCAGGAATTAGCTGATCTTTGATCATTTTACGCAAATAATCAAAATTGATGTGTCCAAATCCCCTGTGCCAAAGGATTGGTGTTTCTTCATATAAGTTACTATGTTGGCTTCCAGATATGATGGAATATAAGTTAACTTGTATAGATTCTGATCTCTGATACCCAAAGCAATATGAGCACCATTTTGATCAGTGATCCTGCATCCAGAATTGTCAAAACTGAAACTGAGTCCTTCAGCCGTGGCTTTCTTACAGAGAGTAGGTTCTTGGCTATTTCTGGTACATAAAGTACTTCTTTAAAGGTCAGTGTATGGCTTCCTTCACTGTTTCTAAGGTTTACTTGGATAGTTCCTTCTCCCACTGCATCAAGTGTTCTATCTGTTGTAATTATTGAATTGTCACCTAAATATTCATGCTAACTTAGTCACATAGATCTTATTCTGTAATTAGCATTCTGTCCTGACTAGATTTCTTGTCAGGATTTACTTAGAATATTTTCACCAAATTGTCAGGTACCCAGATTATTATTTTTCTCAAAGTCGTCCAAAAGACCCCAAACTTTGCACACATATTCTTGGGACCTTCCTTAACAAACTCTACACGTTTGTTTCCTCTACTTTATCAAAAGTATAAATACCATACTTTTGATCAATAAATCTACAAGTGAATAACATGTAAATCCTCTAGTTCTCCACATCACTTCCAATACTCCTCAGAATATTGCAACAGGTTATGAGCCCCAAGCTTGCTGTCCTCTTGGTGTCTACTATGCTTTGGATCCTTTTCTGCTAGTCTGGAGAAAGACTTTCCGCACTATTGCTCTGCTAAGGTTAAAGAAGACTACCGCTGCTAAAGGACTATGTTTATGAGGATATTGCTGTGGAGAAGAAGGCCTTGCCTTCAAAAGATGCCTTCAGTAACTATCCAAGTTAGTTATGAAGAAGAGTCAATCAAACTGGCATGTAATTGTGTCAAGAAATATAGTATGTTGGTGCTCTACCACTACTGAAGAAAATTGCGTAATTCCAGCAATTGAGGGTCCAGATCTACAATGAAATATACTGCAATATGTATTCATATGACCCCAATTGACTGTTAGACAAGCTCTTGGATAGGATATTATCCTGAATTGCAAAAAAAAAAAAGATCATTATTAAATGATTGCCGGAGGAGGATTTTACCAAAAATCTGTTGCCACTCAAAATACAGCTGAGAATGCAAATACTGGAGCTGTTAGCCGCCATTCTGGACTATCTACTGATGGAAAAAGATCTCAGAAACAAGCTTCCTGAATTGTAAGGATCCCAATGATATATAATACATATATATCCACCTGGAGTATGGATATGTACTACACAATCCATTAGAAGAATGCTATAATTGTATCAAGTGTTTTGATACTGAAACCAGTGTACCAGGAGCTAAATATGGAGCTGTTAGACGTGCTATCACTCTGTTTAAGTCTCAAAACAGTGGGAGAAAGTATTATACAAATTTAGCAAAATCAACTCATGAAGATTTTACCGCCAGCCAAAGGAGTGAAGCATATAATTGCAAGCCTGATTGGAGTATACAACCAAGCAACAGTTGGTCAGTACACAGCTAAGAGCCACTCAGAAGATAACATAGTACATTATACTTGTTATATATATATCACTTATTACAGTGGGAGAAAACACTTGGTGATATTTAACTTCTCTGGATCAGATCAGAAGAATTTTGATTGATCAAGTCACCGCCAAGTTCTGCAACTCAAAATACTGATATATTGGAGTCTGATACTGAAGTATTGATGAAGCTAGCTATCAAATGCAGTTTATTTGATGAAATTTGGTCAACTCTATCAAAAGTTATGAATAATCTAAGTGGATGCCAATTTTGATTATTTCACTCTCAAATAGTCAGATATTCTGGAACAATGATGTCATGGAGACTCTTGTGCTCAAAAACACCGTGGTCCCACCTGCAAGGAAGTCCAGAACCACCCCACAAAAGGAATTATCCCTGGGTCATCAGCAGAAAAAGAAAAGAAGAAAAAATGGAAAATACTACTACCGCAAACTAGGGTACTTCCCAAATGGTGCCAAAACTTATGTAGGCCATATTTGGACTATCTGGAAATGCAGATATGCTCTATGGAGCCTCTTGTACAAAGTTCTCAAGCTAGAAACCCCAGAAGAGCCTTGAAACTTCAACAGGATCTGTTAGATATTGTAGTATATATTGGAACAGATTATTTAGTGCAGAAGTCTTGATGTCTGCTGTCTATGGAGCTGAAAGAAAAAGGTGCAAGGATCAACCAGATGGTTTTTATGGATTCTGAAGACACTGAGAAGATCAGTTAGCCTTGGAAACCGAGCTCAAGGTTGAAAATAACTATCAGGAGAATAAGGATAATCAAAGCCCTTGTTAAGGAGAATCTCACTTCTGGAAAAGCGCCAATCTCTATTCTACAAGTATATTCTGATAAGACAAAAGCAGCTGTATCAATCCAAATCAGTAGAAGCACTCTAAGAATAGCTACCAAACAACCCATGGTGTTGTCCAATACCAAACTGGGTAAATCAAGAAGCAAATGGACTTTGAATCTACTGCATATGAAGTAATCAGTCCAAAGAAAGTTATTGCTATTTAAAGAAGACAAAGATGACCATTCTAGATCATATTTGTGGATCTGAATCACTAAACAGATGTGGTTCAAGTGGGAGCAGGCCATCCCAGCTCAGAGTTGAGCAAA